>JAPDSC010122914.1:0-16748 GCA_026290005.1 Latrodectus geometricus | reverse complement strand
CTCTTAATTTTATAAGTATTAACATTAATTTTAAAACTAAGAATATATTGTAAGTAAATTTAAAAACTTAAATATTTTGTGAATAAATTAAAAATATTTTACTTATTTGTCATAAAAAACATGCATAAAAACAACATGTAACTCTGCATAATAACTCCTCTTCTGAGTCAGAATTTTATTTCACTAATATTTAATTATATAAATCACCTGTTAAGAGTTTTAGGAATCATTTAAAGTACTGAGTAGGCATTTGAGCTGTATCCTGTTCTAAACGAATTCAGTTTCAAGTAGATAATTAGGTTTTAAAAAGACACAAATGTACAGTTCCATATATACCAATCCTTGAAGAAATTTCATTTATAATAAATTATTCAGGTAATGCAATACGGATAATTTGTACAGTTTTCTGGATTGCATTGCTAACTTTAACTTAATATTAATAATAGGAGTTTAAGATTTTTTAGATATACATAATTTATTGTTTCCTTGGGAAAAACTTAATAAATAATGAGATGCATTAATTTGTCCATATACAACCTCCCCAGCCTCTACGTTGATAGATATTCTTTTATAAGGTTGAAATATACTGTCCTTTTGTTGCTCTTAGCCTTCAATTTTTAGTATTTTTTTTATAAAAATGCACAAAATTTAATTTACAATTCATTTACAATCTATATTTTCATGGTTATATTTTTAAATTTCAATTATCATTATGCATATAAAAAAAGGGAAGTAATGAATACCTTTCAATTAATTCTGATTTGATTAATTTTTCGTTCATTGTTTTGAATTTATTGAATGATTTTTTTTTATTTTCACCTAGAAAAAAATTCAAGAGAAAAGTATTTTTTGCTTTATTAGTAAAACTACTTTATCATTTTTTATATAAAAACTTTATAATATATTTTACATTTCTTTTACGATATTTATCTAATCATATTTTTGGTGTAAGATTTTTTCTTTTTAGATTTTTATATTTCAATGTAAATAAAAAGAATGCGAGCTATCGAAATAAGCGATATTCACCAACGACTCAGCTACCCAACCTGAAAATTTTATTGAGTCCAATTAGTGACAGTCCCCTTTGTACCTTCCATTGACGACGCACTTTTTTCCCATTCGGTTACGACAAACCAGAGTTCTAAACGACAAACAAACTCCCAAAGAATACATTAGAGCACTTAATGTGGAGGGCGACTTTTCCTGGCCCCGGTAATTGCTCTTCCACTTAAAAAAGGGACGGTGAATGTAAGAGGGTGCGCCCTAAGTGGCCGCCCTGTTCCCAATAGCTAATGTTAAGTGCTCCGATCGATGCTTATTTATTTATACCGTCTTGTATATTTATTAAAAGACGAGCGATTTTCTTTTGATATGGAAGAAAACAGAATGGGGTAATGACTCAAAGATCTTTGTTGGCCGACCCTTGCTGATGGATGGTCTTCATTGTAAGAGGAAAGAGATGTTAAGCCGGCTAGATTTATGGACGGCAATTGAAGGGTATTGGAAGACAGATTAGAGACAGAAGTGCGGATCAGGTCCTCTGGGGAGATATTGATTTCGAGATTGGAGCATTATGCAACAACAGAATTACCATCATTCTGTGCCGTTGGAGAGTATTTAAAAATGAAAGGCCGTTGTTTAAAAGAAGATGGAAGAGCCGATTTGGCTGCAAAGAAAGGCTGTCCGGAAATGAGAATGATGGCAATCTTTACCGTTATTTAGTCTTTTCTTCTGAATTTTTTTTGTTACATCGTCTTACAAGACTTGTTTTCAGAAAGAAAAAAAAAAGTTTTCAACAATAGGTATACAATGTCACTAATTTAAAAGAATATGTAATTATTTAAATTTTATTTTATCTAAGAGCAAGTATGTTTTTGGAGTTAATATTAAGTGGCTATTTATGATGAAATTTTTTTGACATTATTTTTAGTTTTTATGTGACATTGTTTTCATTTTATGGGCCTTTGTGATGTATAAACAATGTAAAAGGAATTAGTCAATCATGATAAATTTTTTAATTGAAGTAAGTAATTTGAATGCTTCTTACAATTCAATTTAAGGAAACAATTTTCTAGTTGCTTCTTGTAAGGAGGATTTAAAGTGATTATGCAAAAAATAAATATAAATCCTACTTGCATTTAGGCAATTGAAATTTGATGTAATAGATGATAAGTTTGATTGTCTTTCTATAATCAGACTTTATAGACAAAAAACTAATAGTTTAAAACCTCAACAAACATCTATGTGTGACGAAGAAATAAAACCCACAAATTTTTGCATAATCAACGAGTTAGGGTACTGATCAGTTATATACTTGACCTGTTTGAACACAAATTATGAAGAATGTGAAATGACCGCAACATGCATTTATATAAACTCGTTCTAAGAATACTTGATTATATTGTTTAGATGTGGAAATTGAGCTAGCCACACCATTCGCTTTGAATCAAGATCCTTAAGATATTCTACAATAACTACAGATTGATGAGGTCGTGCTTTATCATCCATCAGAATGAAATCATTGCCAATTACACAGGCATATAGGCGGAAATACGGTTGTCTGATACCGATATCTCACACCAGTAACAGTTTCTTGTTGGAGCACATACAGATCAGTGTGATTATCGAGTGAGATCCCTACCCAAACCATTTTTCCATCACCGTGTAACTGTATCTTTCCCCAGTGTTGTACTGATAATATCTTGTGCTTTGTTCCCACCACAGCACTTGTCCTAAATCGCTATTCCGTGTAAATCTGGATTAGACTATAAAAAGTACAAAAGATGTCTGGTCTTGGAAATGTTTTTACTTATTTAAAGTAAGCAGGTCCTTCTTTGTCATCCAGTGAGAGAGATACGCACAATTAATAGCCTTGCATAGAGACCTGCATGGTAAAGACGCCTTCACACCGTACCAGCGAAAATTTTTCTCCATGATGCTACACAGTGGTCGGCAACAAGTTGCGGCACAGAAAATCTTCTTTTCCTTTGACCCGAAAGAGCTATAAAATAGTCTTTTGAAGGTGTTGTAGCTTGTAGTCGGCTTGGAGCATGCCTTCTGGATACAATAACTTCGGCTTGAAATTCATTACAGAGACGATGGATCACACTGCAAGGTACATTAAGATTCCTTGCAGCATTAACTTGTGACATTCCCATTTCCAACCGCTCACCTCCTTAACGAATCGGGCAAAGGCTTCTCTCAGACATTGCGGAACACAGATGATTATTGTCAACGAATTTGCTCATAAAAGTTACAAGCGTAGTTACGAAAGCCTGATGATGAAAATTTTTATGTCACTTTTGTAAAGGAAGTGGTAACTATCATTTGTGCACAAATTTACATGAGCTCGTTTTTTCATTTATATAAACTATAAGTTTTTATCGTTAGTGTCATTTTCTTAGGGTGATCTACGAAAAACATGTTGCTCCTTAACTTTTGAAGGCCAGTGTACTTAATATAATTGTTTTTATTTTTGATCAAAAGAACTGTTGTATTGTTATGAATTTTGAGCAATGGATTTTTATATATACAAGTTCCTAAAAAACGCCTGTTAAATAATTTATCTTATTAAATGTGCTTCAATAATGCATCATTTTCATTTAGGAGTGATTTATACTTTTAAAGAGTTATATTTAAATGAATGATTTTTTTTTATTCAGAATATGACCGTTAAGAAAGGAATAATTCTATATCCATCACTGGCCTGAATGTTAGAAAACAGTCGTCGTAGTAGAGATTTATGAAATTCTGGAATGATATCTTGTGGAACTTCTTACCAAATTATAGTTAAAATATTAACTACAAATGCTTTCTCGTGACTAACCAAATATGCTTGGCACTAGAGAAGGATTAAGAGAACTAGTTGGAAAAAAATATCAGACAAGCTTGGCAAGATAATTTGTAATAAAAAAATATCAGACAAGATAATTTGCAGTAACACGCACAGATAGTCCTTAAATATTAGAAGTGACAATGTTCAACTGAGAAGCAATTCTGGATTGCATTAAAAGGAGCAATGATACAGCCGGATATAGGATGTCGTCTAATTATCACTAAACTTTAAATGTTTCAGAAAAATAACTATCAAAGAATGAGACTTCAAAAGAGAAAAGACAACCCAAACCAAAATGTTTTGTTAAGGTTATATGTGGGGAGAGATAGTAAGACAAAGATTTCCACGCTGTTTTGCCAGTCTTTAATGTGTCGAAAAGAATAGTGCAACAACACAAATGGTCATAGTTTTAAGTACTTGCTGTGAGTTTTTTTCCCCGGTTTCACTCTTTACTCTTTCAGTTTTACTCTTTTCTACATCTTATTGTGGAATTTGACTGTATTCTATGATCATTTCTACTTGTTTGGATGGATACTATCACTCCTCATATTTTTCAAAAAGAATTAAAAATTTACTTTAAGTTTTTTTTTGAGTTCTTGTTGCAGTCTTTATTCCCATTGTTTAATCATCATTCTATAGAAAATTTATAACATGATAACATGATAAGAATTTCGTATAGATATGAGAGCTGTTCATATGCTTTATTAATTTCTCATTTTTATTTACTTATTTGATTTGAATTTCTTTTTGATAACGACTCTAATTTATCATCATTTTATAATTTACGGAAAAAATTTTCCGACTGTTTTTATCTTTTATATAATATTTTGTATAATTTAAAAATTATATATACGTACTTGTCACTTCATTTTTCACATTTGGATCATTTAAAGATATATTTGTTGAGTTTTTTCACATTTTATCGATAAGTGCTTAATTCTTGAAGTAAAGATAAATCAATAATTTCACTTTATAAAATAATCAGTAGAAATAGAATAATATAAATCAGTTGAAACAGAAAATGAAATTCTAGTTTGTTCAAAATTCCTTATGGTTGCATTTTTGAAATTAAGGAATTTTTGAAAAGTTATGTGCCACTGAAAGGTAGTGTGTTTGTATCAGTTTAGTCACATCTTTATGGGATTGTAAGATTTCCATGCCTAATCCATAGCCCTGTGATTCTGGTGATAAATTTCTCATTTTTGAAAATTTTAAAATCCCATATCAATGAACTTTAGATATTTTTTGCAAGAAAAAATTATGAGTGATCGAAATAATGGATTACAAAGTACATTAATAAATTTGATTAATATATATTTGTTAAAATAAATATGTTTGTTAAGGAAATAAAAAGTTTCTAATTTAAAAAAGTTATAGGTGACACACGTAAAATAATAAACTAATTAAAAATTAAAGTAGCATCACACTAAGATATTAAAACTGCTGATAAAAAGAGAGACGGAAATGTATTCACATTGATTGCTGTGAGTGAGCACCACATATTAATCTGCTCCTGCTAGAGTTGAGATCTACCAGTTACAAGGAAGCTGCTAGGTGGGGGTATCCGTTATTTAAAACAGGGACCAAACTGAAATCCCCAATACTACCCTGTGACCTCCAGAGGTTTTATTTTATGAGAGAACATTTCGACACGAACACATTTAGTGGTTTATTGAGTGGGGAAAAATAGTGACTATAGTTAAAATAGGATAGGTTAAAGTAGTATAAAAAGGGATTTATATAAAATGCCATAAAAAAATTTTAATTAAAAAATTCATATTGCTGCAAAATCTTACTGGCTCGTTTATATACCTCTCAATGGTTATTTGATGTAGGTTCCGGTCTAATCAGACGGGGAATTATAGTTTAAAGCGGATTCCGAATCACATCAAATACCCATGTCAAAGTGAGATAGAAACCAGCAGCTGTTGAACCGAAGGCTAGTGGACTTCGCTTTATTAACACTTCGAATTTATGATACTCTCAAATATTTGTTTCAATCTTAAAACAACTATGAAGGAAATGAGCAAGAATATGAAAAATGTATCGAATTAAGAAATTAAAATAACATAATCGTGCATCAAAACAAATCTTGGATTACTTTCTTCCACTTTAATTTAATTCTCATGAAAGCATTTTTATATACGTTAAACGTTTCTTTTTCTGTTTTTTTAATATATCACATGTTTATTTCTTTAAAACAATTTAAAGATAAATATTTAATTTTTGATTGAACATTATATGAATTTCTCAAATCAAGTTCGACTGTCATTTGATATTAAAAATGTTTTCATTTGCGGCATATTAAAAATATTGCAGTACATAGGATGGTTATAATAAGCGAAATGATTTAAAATTATTGTAAAATAAAAAAATCATGATTTGAATGATATTAAATATGACACTCGGGGTATAACATAAATTTGTTTAATGAAAAATGAAATCATTTTTTTTCTTAAGTATATATTAATTATAGATCTAAAATTTTGAAGTAACAGGTGTTTTATAAGGGAAGCATTTTTTACTAAATTAGAAATTTTGTGATAATCCCTAATGAGTGAAATTTCAGTTGTCTTATTTTTTTATATATTTCTGTTATAATTTGTCCTAAAATAGGAAAAAGCCTCTTAAATAATTAAAAATAAATACCGTTGCAATGTTTGTGTTGAAAAGCTAAGTCGTGTGCCATTTCTAACGACGCGGCATTTACATTTAATTAAAATAATCAAAAAATTCTACTTGGGCTAAAATAGGATTTAAAAAGGCACGGAAATGTGTTAAAATATTGCACTATTGTTAATATTCAAAGGAACTCAATAGGAATTCCCAAGGTAGAAAGAAGTACAGTTAGAATATAATGCGACGAAAAAATCAATTTGGAATATTTAAATTCAAATTCATTTATTTTAATTTTATAATTGCTATCGTCTTATGAATCTTTTTCAACAATTATTCTATATATTATGAGTCAAGATTCCGTCATTGTAAGGGTTTTGGCAATGCCTTCCGGTATTTAACTCAATGCGTCGTTTGCGATGAAATGGCGATTCTGTAGCAATTTTAAAAATTTCTTTTAAGTTAATTTCCTCAACAGCCGCACTTACTCTGATGCTGAAATTCTTCCGGAAATTACGGTATTTTTGTAGTTTCTCTTTTCACACCAAATAAATTTTTATTGTTTCTGTCAAATTTTCCGTTATTTTGATGAATAGTTCTTGCTTTACAGTATTTTAAATCGAAAACTTAAAAATTAAAATTTCTTTGTATATAGGATAATTCTATTATATAATGACACAGATACGCTTTCTTCACGCGATTATTTCGTAAATTGTATTAAAAATATTTTTGAATGATAAATAAGTTACTCTTTCAAAATTTTGAAACAATAATTTTATTGACGAAAAGTTTTTTATCTTCTTTAAAATTTACATGTAACTGATCAAAATTTTCATAAATTCAAAAATAAATAAGATTTGGTTTTGAATTTAAAATAATTTTAAATAAAATCACTTTAATTTAAATATTTCATCAAGAAAAATATAATTAGCAAATATGTTTGATAAATAAGCTTTTTATATGAATCTGGGTTACAAAAAGCATATTTATTAAAATGTTTAAAATTTAAACTAAATGAATATATTAAAATTTTAACTAAAGTAAACATGGAACTTCTTATCCCTATTTTCTTATTTTCATATCTCCGTAAGCTCATATATATATTTCATGATCGTTACAACAAATAAAAAAAAATCTTAACATGATGTGCAATAGTGGTTGCAAAAATAATTTATCAGTGTAAAACGACGAAAAGTGCTTGTTTTTTGTCATCCAATTAAAGAGAGTTTCTTTGGCTTAGTAGCTTCAGGCTATTTTCCATTAAAATCAGCAGTGAAGTATAATTTGAAGCAGGCAGTGATTGCGAGGATAACTACAGGGTTGTTGGAGTTCCATGCGTTTGGGACGTGAAACTCATGGCTAGAAAGTTTTCTGATACTATTTCACTAAGAATTAAATTTCTTATAAAAAAATTCAGCTTCCTGTTAAGATCAGAAAAGTGAAGATCATTTGGCGTGGCCTGTGAAAGAGAAATGACTATATTATCCCTTTCTGGGTTCCTGGAAAAGCACTACTGGACCGGGGAGGTTTCTACTTTAATCTGTAAGCTTACAATCCTTTCGCTGGTATGGTCTGGATGTGGAGAGAAGGGTGAGCATAAGTGTGATCTCGTCACTTTAGCTTGGTTCAAAATTACCAGGCGCTTGGTGATGGCCGATGGTCCAAACCCGTTAACCTTAAGGTACAATTTCGGACTCACCTGCGCCGTTATTTGGGAACAGGATCATAAAGAAAGATGAATTGGTACCGGAATGGAGAAATAGTGAATATACATTTCGCTTTCGAGGTATCTAACTGCAGAAGAGCTACATAAAGAAATTGTTTCATTCTTAATTTCCTAATCGACATACCTTCAATGATAAAATATTTTAATGACTTCATAAAATTGAGAAAAGTTAAATGGATTGAACTATGAATGATACCGGTGTTAACAAGATAACACAGAAATAATGTCACTTGGAAGAATCTGCGTTTTCACACATCAGAAATCATCTATGACGAATATTCAAAGATTTATTGCACATTCACATGATTCTCTATTTAATATTTTGGCACATCATACTAAAAGACTAATTTTATTCAAACCACGTGTAACATTTGCAAGCTCTATCCATCGATAATTAGAAGCAGTGTGTGAACTTTACATGCTGGTTTGTATCAGCTCGTATTTTACATGTTGGTAAGCTACACAGTTTTGGGTGCTTCTGGTTTTGTTGTCTACATCTTTTATACAGACAAAGCGATGTTTATACTAAAAGATACGTGAAAGGTGCAAACTGTACATGCGAAACGTGGAAATTCGAGAACGTGGGAAAAGAAAAAAATAGGGTGCCGTTTCCATTATCGAAAGACTTTACTTAAAATACATCGTGTTCACTTAAGACTGCTGAGTCACGTTATCATTGAATTAAATCGTGATCATATTGTCCTCCAAATAAAATGATGCTGCTAAAGGAGACTGATCAAGTATCAAGGGGATTTTTGCTTCTAAATTACGAAGACTACCACCCGGCTGCACCCGGTGACTGGTAGAACCCAACTGAGGGCTAGGTACAAGGAAGTATGCTGGCGCAACAACATATTTCAGAGTTTTTGATTGAGAAAGATTTGCAGTGTGACATGCCGTCCCATGTGAGGTAGTGAAATTGGTTTCAATATAACGAAGTTCTGTTGCATTTTTCTCATCTTTTCAGCTCATTTCTCTGAAACGCTGGATTTCCTAATCAATGCATTGCCTAAGTTAAATGCATTTCATACCAATTCATTCACTATCAGTCCTTCTTACTTCAATTTCATTTTTATGATTTACATGAAAAAGACCCTAATGTATGATATTCTGGGGAAATAGAAATCGTTTTGATGGCAAAAACGATTGCGGAAAGTGTATATATACTGATACATCTAGTTAATCAATTAAGTGAAAACAAGGATTGTATGACAGCTATAGACTGCAAATTTCAATACTTGGTTTAAAAAAACTTCTTGTTAAATAAAAGGCTAAATAAACTTGTCTTTGGTTGGTAAACTATTAATGCTTGAGGCCTATCTTGAATTTTCTTGTCTCTGGTCTGGCCTATCTTGCATTTTCTTGCCTCTGGTTTGTCTTGCATTTTCTTGTTTTTTGAGTTTATAGAGCACCTAGATTACATATTTGATCTTGAATTCCTATCTGATATTTGCTTGTTAAGGTGTTTCAGATCTATATGAATTTTGAACAACAGTTCTGGGTCCTTATGTGTATATATGTAAGTGAAACATATAAGAATTAGTTATCTTAGAGCCAAAGTTCAAGTATAAACGAATCGTCCACTTTCAAGATGGCTCAACGATCAAATACATGTATCAGAATTCACGTACAACGCGCGCATTGCCCCTGCTTGATCCTTAGGAGGAGTACTGCTAGTGAAATTTTTCTTAAAATATAAATTGTTTGTAAGGATGTGATAGAATGGTAAAAAGAGGCTATTGTGTTTGATTACGAATTTGGCTATTCAATAAAAGAAAACGCTTGGTTTCTTGGTAAACACCAAGATTGTGGTTAAGCAAGATTGCGCAAGAGACTATTGTGTCAATAAGTAGTGTTATAAATATACTTTATATAAAACAATAAGTCAGAAATATAATTATATAATTATAATCGGTAAAAAGTCCTGATTGGGTAAGAACTGTGTACTTTTCTCGTTGAAATTCATGTAAATGAGGAAACTCTATAAGATTCGACTATTTTAATCTGGAACAATTGTTTCGTAATTGTAATTCAACAGTTATTCAATAGTATTTGCTTTTTGTCATACTTCAATTTATATTCAAAATTACAAAGGAGATCTTATTATTTAAACATTTACATAACCGAGCAAACAGCACTGAACGAACTTCAACGACATGTTCATACTTTTCGCTACTATACGAGTTATGATTGATGAATGTATGCCTTGAACCTGCTTTTATAACGACAGATGCTCCTACTCTCGATTGACCAGAGTCTCAAATACGTCATACACTAATTTCCATACTTACTCTCTCTTCATTCAATGACAATGAAAAAATGGTAAAAAATTTCTTGTTTACCTTGTATAAAATATCTTGCATATAAACAATCTATGTTCATTTGATGACGTAATTTTCATAAATTATACTGATTGTTTACATTTAAATGAAGTAGAATTTATGTATCAGAAACACTGGCTTCATTTTTATTTCCAATATTTTTCACTGAAATATTACAGAATTCAAAAATATTATGCAATCTTAAATATAGCAGGGTTAATTTAATGTAATTATGTTTATTTAAAATTGTCCTTTTCATAGTTAAGAATGTACTCAAAAATGACATTTTTTCAATTCTGCTTTTTTTCTTCATTGTAAATTATTTGCATTGTTTTATTGAAACAATCTGGTAAAAATAAATTTTCTCATGAAAAATTTAACACTTTCGCTGAAGAAAATAAACCACTTATTAGTTTCCTAAACACCGAGATAACTATTGCTTTCCAAATTTTAGTGTTCACTTCACTTCAGTTCTAGGTTAAAAATTTAAATTTCAATGAATTAAATATACAAATGAACAAGACGGAATACTTTCATGTTAAAAATCTCTTGCCGGAACACTGGTTAGTGGGTCCTTAATTTGAAGGCTCTTATCCAACAATCGCGAGACGAGATACCTTCCTTTTAACATTCGCAACGGCGTATCGACAATGAGCTGGAAGTTTATTAATAAAATTTCGCAGTGTTTTGTCCGCACGTCTGACAGCTAATTAAGTCTGAAAAGACCGGATTTTTCCCTACTTCTGGTGGGTTTTTAACGAAGTGAAAGGGAAAAACTTTTTCGCTCGATACTCCTCTCTCTTTTGCTGCTCTAACGCATTGGTGGTAACGAACCACAAAACTTTTATACTCTCGATGCTACTGCCCAACTAATTTGCTTTTTCGGTTTTCCGAGTGCCTTTTCTAACACATTCTCTAGTTACTCAGTTGTAGGGAAAAATAAAAATAAAAAGTGAGGGAAATTTAAACTCCAAATCACATTCGGTAAAAACTAAAAAGAAAAAAAAAGAGGGAAAAAGTAGGGATGAGTTCAAAAAGCACAAGCAATGATCCCGCGCGCGTACACTAATAAAGCTGAAAGGCAAGCAAAGTGAATCAACGGAATACAAACTAGCTCGTTTCAAGATAGGACCAGAGACTGTTTTCTCTTAAAAAGAATCGATTCTTACGTTTCAAAAGTTATCAAGGAGAGTAGCGAATAAATAAATAAGAGGGATTCATTGGAGGAGGGGGTAAGGGATTCGGACTAGCCGTAGGTTGTGTGTGTGTGCTCTCCGTTAGTTGACTCAAACAAAATATTGCTTCGCAAATTATTGCAATCAGAAGTTTGTTTTTGGGGTGACTTTGTTGCCGAAACCGTTGTAGTTGAGTGCGTTGGATACTGACTTTCCTTGTTAAGGAAATTTATCCACGGGGTTGGCACAGCTCGTAATTTGGAAGCTTCTGATCTCAGTACCGTATTGAATCTTGTTACATTTATTTGGTAGAAATAACATTAGAGCCACGTCTTCCAACCGTAAGTAAAGCTTCTCGAAATAGACAAGTCAAAAAAATAAATAAATTCTCAAAACTTTTCTTTGTAGAGATAAGCAAATTAAGCATTAATTTTAGAGGGACTATACATATATTTACTTAAAAAATATACCTCTTTGGGACAGTAAAATTTCAGAACAAAGTTTGATTTGAGAATAGATTTTGTTAAGTTTTTATGCATTTATATTATACAACATAAAAAATATACAAAGAAAAATCCAAAAAGAAAAAAAATTGCAAAATCTTTTCGTGGTTATAAGCAAATTAGGCATTAATTTTAGACTAAGAGGTATTGTTAATAGAATTTAAGCATTAATTCTACATTTGAATGTTTTGTATGAGTATGTTTCCAGTTAGTGTGGGAGTAAAAGTGATTTCGGTTCCCCCTCCTCCATCTATTGACCGAAAAATATGACTCTCTATTTACACAACGGCACTGGGAAGACAATAAGCTATAACTAATGAGAAAGTTTTATAAGAGTTAAGAGGAAGAATTGCAACATAATACATATTTATTCAGAAAATATTCCTCTTTGTTACTACAGAATTTAGTTTTACAGTCAGACTATAGAAGAAAGTTCAATTTTAGAATAGCTTTTGTTAATTTTTCATGGATTTATGTTACACAATTTGGAAGAAATTATGTATTATTTCAAATATATTATTTTAGTGTATTTTCGAACAAACATTTACAAATTAGGATATGGATTAGATATAGAAACAAAAGAATAAAATTCAGTTCTCCCCAATTTCAAAAATATACTTTGCTTGAGAAATTTGCAAATAATACTTTCATACAGTGTGAAGACTTTTTTGTGTGAAAATATGAATATTTTCTGCAAGGGATTTTTTTTTTCACACGAGAGAAATATTAATCAGTTTATTTAGTCTGCATAATATTTACTCATAGAAAGGAAAAAAAATTAGTTCAATATGTCTCTTTAAAACAACTTTTTAATAACGAGAAAAATTTAACCAGAAAATATAATTTAATGGGGATTTCGAAACATTATAAATATATTTCCCTGGGATAAGAATTGAAGCTTATGACTATTGTATTGAAATTAAGAGTTGTGATTTTTCAGATACTAGTTTACTGAGAGAAAATCTAATAATATCTATTACTGAAGAAATTTTTATAACATTAAGATATATGATACCATACATTTAGAAGATTCATTAAGAATGATAGTATACATTAAAACTTTATTTGTGTACAGAAATAGTAACAAATTATTATGCATAAAAAGTATAAGAAATCACTGAAATGATTATACTTTTGAATTTATCCAGAAATTCACTTTTTATTTTAAGCTTTATTTTAGTTTATTGGCAGACTAAGAACTTAAGGCTATTTTTAAACATTTTAATATCCACTTCATCAATTGTCTACGGGAAGAACTTTTCACTGACATTAAGGTGTATTCACATGTCCGGAAGAAGGAATCCCGGAACCCTTCCTAGCATCCATTCCGAAGGACGTGCATGCAGAAGATAGATGCACAGCCTCCTTCTTCAAAATTCACCATGGTCTGGTGGTAGGACATTTCATGTAGATTTTGATTAACACCAATTTGGGATTGCCCGAAAATCAAACAAAGTATCCTTTTTTGTGCATTCCTTGAACTAAAAGTGAACACTTGCAATATGTTAAATTATTTTTCTCAAGAGCATTTAGCTTTGGAAAGTAACGAATGTTTTTAATAGAACAAAATAACAACGAGGTAAATATTTTTCAACTTTTGACTAGTTTTAGGGGGTTCAGTTTTAAAGAAAATTAAGTAATAAATACATAACTCTTATGATTTAATTACTTAAATATTAAAAGACAATATAAAACATTAATTAACAAATGAAATTATCCCTCCTTTGATTCATTTTTAAATTTCAGTTAAAATATATATATAAGCAGATTAAAATATGTAATGCTAGAATAAGTTATTAACTACAAAGATAAAAATAATATTTTTTGTAAAGGTTTAACAAGTAAAACAATTAATAAATGAAATAAATAAGTTTACATATTTATACATTATATTTGTATTAGGTTATTAATATCATTTTGAATTATACAGAAATCTCCCGGATCAAAAAGATTGAATTAAATGCACTTTGAAGAATTCTTTTTGAATACACTTGGCACTTTGGAAAAAAGACCCTGTTGGTATCATCAGCTCAATATTTCGAGGTAAAAGCAGACGTTTTTCGACGTTGTTTTCCAACGTTTTTCGAGTGGTCACATCAAATCCCTTACATATCTTAAGGGAAAGAGGAACTTTTCCCATTGTCACATTGGGCCATGGCTGAGCAGGTTTCTCATGACCATATCCTCAGGTGCTGGGGTTTTATGGTTCATCATATTTTAAAGAACTCATACCTGTTTTTAGGTTTTTTTAGAAATTTTTGATTTAATGGAAATAGTGTAGCAACGTTACACCATCTGGGATTAGAAACAACGACAATTATAATATCATTTAACTATAATATTTTATATTTATATGGCCAAAAATCACCAAATATTTCACTTCATATAAAAAGTTCCAATATAATTGTCATACAGTTTACCATCGTTCACAAATAAAGGATGAAATGCTGGGCATCAAACGTTTGTTTCCTATTACGATAAATCGATTAATTTATTTGAATGGTTTTAAATTGATTGCTACGAGGTTAGACATATCATAAGAAAATTTTCTCAGCGATTAAATGTTTTCTAGTTCGTAATGGATTATATCGTTGTTAAGTGGAAATGTCATGGAAATAATGCACAGAACAGTTTCTTTCATAGCCCTAAATAATTGACATTGGAAAACCATGCATCATGTTAAAAAATAATGGATATATATCTTTGTTACAGGTTGGAGGGAATTTTTATTTCAGCTCAAGTACATTTATCGAAGACAAAGTTGTCCACTAGGAGGAGATAGAACTTGATTTACATGGTTCTATTGTTGTTAGTAAGTCTCAAAATTCAAGAAATAAATGCTTGGAGGCATTTTCATTATTGTAAAAATTACCTTAATTGAAATTTGGAGAAGTATTATAGTGTATATTATGAATTAAGATTTATATTTTAACATTGATGGTTGTGTGTAAACTGGCAGATACTGTGTAAACTGGCAGATACTGTGTGAACATTATTTATTAGGGTGCATTGTATCGATGGAGAAATTTGATGGGTTTGTGTCATGGGTTGAAGCTTTTTCCACTAGATGGGTTTTGAATTGTTAATATTATTTTACTAAGAATCTATTAAAGAATAGATAATTTCGAGCATATACGAAACAATTTTAAGCAATATGCTTCCAATACTATCGCAATGCTATGGAAAAACTCCTTTTCTGTATTAAAACGATACCATTTCTATTTATATTCATATTTCTACTTTATCTGATAATTATCAAACCTCGATACAATCGCGAGTGCAATATAAATAGAGCTTTTATTTCATAGTATGAAACTAATTAAATGAAATGTACCAGGTTGGCTCGAAAATCTAACTAGCAAATCAAAAGCCATTTTTGAAATAAATTGTGGTGTGTTGATTGCATACTAGAGCCACTCAACCAGAAATTAAGCACGAACTATTCATTGAGCTACAAGTTAAATGGAATGGAATTTAATGAATTTAGTGAATATCTTTTTCCAAAAAGCAAATGCTGTAATTAAAACAAAAGAAAATTTAACATACTTGTTATAAATGATGTGACTTTCATAAAAATAGTATCGAGTGTCTGATTACTTTTGGCTCTATAGTATCATTTATTAGGCTATTATGTATCATTTGATGATGTTACTTTTCTATAAAATCTTTCTGATACCATATCCTCTTGATTTAAACAAATTCTGTTAATTTTGCCTTCATATATACTATTAAATTTTCCTTTGGATAAATTAAAAAAGAATCTCACTTTCTGGATTATAATTTCAGTTTATTCTTTCTTTCTATTTCTTGGAAGATTACTTTGGAATGATATTTCACCATCTTTCTTTTTGAACCACTCTTAGTACTTCGCATTCTCTATCTTATCAAATGATAATTTTTAAACACTGATGAGGATGGAATTATAATTTAAGAAGATCCAATATGTGTGCATTTTGTTTAAAAAAATCTAAATATATTGGTAAAGGATATATTTAGATTTTTTCTAGAAAGGTAAAAAATGAGAAATATTTATTTCTTCGATCACAATTTACCTAAATGTGATTCAAAAAATATTTATTTCTAATTTCCTACAACCCACATTTTGTTTCCTTTAGATTTATTACGGCACTTATTGGTGTCCGCATTTAATCTTTTTGTCTTAATATAAATATCCACCCACTCACGTCTATCATGTCAAAAATAATTGGTAGAATATATTTCTTTAGAACAATACTTCATCATGATTTACCTTTTTTTTAAACATGTTATTCACTACAAGGCAAAATTAAGAATTGAACAGTTTCAAATTACGTCTTAAAGAACTCATTAGAGGTTTATCCAACTTAAATGTGAGGGAAAGTTATCCGTAGCTAAAAGTGTCTGATTATAATAAAAAAAGGTGTTTTGTACTCTTTTTTTTTTAAATCATTTTTCTCGTAGTATACTTCTTACTCATTAACTGAAGACTTTAGAAGGCCATTGAACTGGAAATATTATGAACGAATAAAAGTTTGTACTATACCAGAGGGTTATACATAATTAAAATTCATGAAAAATGAGCTGGAATTTATT
>JAPDSC010122904.1:0-11983 GCA_026290005.1 Latrodectus geometricus | reverse complement strand
AAAAATACTAGTTTAAAGCACAAATGCAGCCTGATTAATATTTTGCATTCATTATTTTTTTTAGTTTTACAACTATAACTTCTTATGAATAAAATACAAGTTAATCTCTACTTTGAATAACAAATATTTTATATAAGAAATTCTTAGGAAATAACGAAATATAAGCCCAAATGAATTCTCGTGCTGCCATCTGTTATAAAAAGAAGACACTGAAAATAGAAGCTACTAATTAATTTAAAACTAAAATTTTATTTAATTTCTGAAAATTTTGCAATTACATTAAAGTTATAAAATTATTATTTCAATTCCTCATGAAAAAATGCTTAAAATTTTAGATTCCTGCAAAAAAACTAGAAAATAGAAACGAAAAAAAAAATGGGAGCAACACACAAAATAACTTAAACAAAAACAATAAAAAAAACTTCTGTTAAATATCATGGAAAGCATCAAATGCCTAGTTATCAATATTGTTTAATTTGACAATTTACGAAAACCTATTTTTATAAATAAAATTTCAAAGAAGATACTCAGAAGTAAAACTACGTTGGGAAAACTACGTTCCTACATATGAAAAGACTTTTATGCTAAAAAAAAAAAAAAAAAAAAAAAAAAAAAACTTTCAATTATAGTTAAATAGTGAATTCTCTTTACTTTTTTAAGAAAAAATATACGGAAGAAACATACAGAGTTGCTTTTCTACACAGTAAAATTTTGAACATCTAATAAATTTCTCCAAATATGTTGTTTTGTAAGAAAATTATGAAAACTTAAAGTCCATTTGAAAACAATCTTGATTTGTAGACTAATAGGTTAACAAACGTTTTGCTTCCTAAAGATCATTAAAAATAAATATGCAATATTGTCATGATCTTATAAATATAAGCAAAGTTTAACTTTTTTTCTTCTTCTAAGCATCGGTGAAAATTCTAAGGAAAATTTCCTTTAATATCGAATTCTTTATTTCTAAGAAGTGAAAAAATATTAGTGATGGACGATTTTCAAAAGAGAAAATCGTTTGTTAAATAAAAGATTGAAATGTCATCATCTATTGAATTAAAATAATTCAATTTTGATTCTACGATTTTCTAACAGTTTATCAGCAGTGCATTTTTCAAAACAAATTTTTATATTTATTATTAATATATAATGAGTTTAAATTTAAAGCTAAAAACAGGTTCACATAGCCTTACTTTTGAAAATGATTTAGGAAACGTAATTTTTGTGGATTATTTATATTGCTCATGTATATTATAAATTACATTCAGGTGTTTAAGTTTTTTTCTTTTTTTTTTTTAATTTTTTTTCTTTGGTTTAGTGCTTAAGACAATATTGTGGTGTAATATAATTTTATAACAAATTTTATCCCATTTTTTGTATAACAAATTTCGCTTCTGGATATTTTTATTTTTATCGATTTCGGTTATTTCAATAAATATGATAACAATTAGAAAACAAGATCAACTAAAATATTTAAGTTTATTTTTTTATTTTTTTTTATTTTTTTATTTTTATTTCTTTTAATTTTTTTTTATTTTTATTTTTTTAATTTTTTTTTTATTTTTATTTATTTATTTATTTTTTTTTTTTTTTTGTAAAACTGATGATATATAAGTTTTGATGTTCTTAAATCAAATCCTTTTTAAGTACCTCAATGCTTTAAGAGATGGCGCCACTAAATTTTTGAATCGGTACATGATATTCAACTCTTAACAGATAAATTTTCTCTATTTTTTTTTTATTTATTTTTTTTTTATTTTGTTGGACTTACATCACTTTATAGCATCAAAATATTCATATATTTCGGGCATAATATAAATGCCCACAATATATGAATTTGGAGTAAATATCTAGTTTAAGTTTTCAAACTTATTTATTTTGTTAATATTTTTTTTAAATGTATACAATACAATAAATAAACTAATTGTTCTAAAATTCATTAATCTTATTTTTATGAAGTAAAATTGAATGAACTACATTTATAAAAATGATATTGTTCTAAGAGACCAGTTTCTCAATATTTGAATCTGTAGCGCAAATACACTGTTAATACTTAAGATTTGTTACTCAAAATTCCAAATATATATTATTTTGAAAATCTCTTTTTAATTATAAGAACTCATTTTCACGACGTGATAGACATAAATTAAAAAAGTGATTTTAGGTAAAGATAATTTTGATTTTCAACTTCATAAGAGTGAGTGCTTAGCAATTTTTGGTTAAATATTTTATTGCTATTCATTATTAATTCCTGTAGTCATTTTACAGCAGGAAAAAAATTATACCAAATTTGATCTCCTTAATGATATTTGTTATAGATTTACTTTAATCAAACATCTAATAACTAACTTCTAGAAATACTGGAAAGACTCCTGCATGCTGCGTAAGCAATAAAAGGGAAAAACCAATTTAAACCATAAAATTCATACCAGTTAGAAAATTTTTCCAATGTTCTAAAGAGGACATACTGACATCTCCAAGCTTATTTTAAATTACACAGTTAACCAAAAATACAGAAAAACTCTTGTAATAGAAGCAAAAAATATTTGTTACTTTCTTGAGATACATAAGGAGATGAAGTATACCAAACGCTATATATAACATTAATTATGTGATGTTTACGGTGATTTAATTATGCTTAATTTTTATTAAGCAACTATAGCAAAATCTTCTTAATCATACTATAAAAAATTGAGTTAAGACATTAATAAGCAAAATATGAACAGAAAATTCATAAAATAAGTCCAACTCAGTTCACATTAGGACAAAAGCAACTTTGTTTTCACAGTCATCAGTGGCATTTAATAGCATGAGTCTATTTATTGCCTTACTTTGGGCAATAGACAAGACAAATAATAAGTATAATGACAAATAATAAAGCACTAAAATAGACCAAACACATACATAATTTTTGAAAAAAGAAAATGGCAAATAAACAATACAATTAAGACTCAGCTTCCTCTGTTGGATTGCTTATTGCTTACATTTATATCATATATCTTATCAAATTGTTATTTAAATAGATTATTATGAGTTAAAAAATACTTTCTGTTAACATAAATCTTTGACTATAATCCTAGGAACCTACTTAGCGATAAATGTGAAAAAATGATTTACTCGCCCGGAGCGTATTCTTGCATCGGAATCCTAATCTGATGTGCGTATGCACGAAATTTGCTTCGAGTTTTAGTAATCCTTGATGTGTATATTATTTATTATTGAAGTTTCAGCGTTTGAATTTCTGTGCTGAAAGTATGGTAAATTGGAATTTAAGTTTTTGAAGTTTGTTGTTGAAGGTGTTGCTATGAATGTGCATATCAAGTGGAAATTTATGTGTTTGAAGTTATACTCTGTTTTGAAAGACTTTAAGTTGAAATTTAAGTATTATCAAACTGAAAATTTTAAATTTTCGTATTAATGTGTGAGAAGTGAGAAATATAAACAGTGATAAATAGATTTTTTTAACAATGATTAGATAAGTACTTTGAGTTATTCAAATAAAATTGGTGTTGTATGTAATTATTTATATGATTCATTGAGAATTGTGTAGAATTATTTTAAGTGTACTTATGTCTTCTAAGAACTGTAAGGTTTAAATTCAAGTTTTTTTTATAAAACTGTGTTTTATTTAGGTTGTTAATTAATCTTTATTTCCTGGTTGTCTCCAGGATAAATACATTTAAACTGATTTTTTTCTTAAAATGGATGTTAGTGCCTAGTTAATTGAAATTAGTTTTCATTAAAATGTATGCTTTTATAGATTTAGTTTTATTTTCCGTTGGTCCTCGGGCTAGATAACGTTAAACTAACGTTTTCTTAAGGTTATGCCAAGTTAATCAAAATTCGAGTTTTTACAAAAATGTTTGTAATTTACATATCATATTTAACTTCATTGTCTTCGGATGCTATAGACTGTGTTATATTTAGTTTATTGTTTTTTAATATGTTTGAAAAATTAGTTACAAGTTATTAGTATTTTAATACTTCTGTAGAAAGTAGCTATAATAAAATATGAAATTTTGATGCTTGAAATTTAAAATAAAGTGAGATTTAAAAGTTCAAATTTGAGCTTAATCTGTATTTTTAAAATCGGATATTGCACGAAGTGACGCAATTTAAGTTGATAACTGATTGCAAGATAACTGCGATTCTAAAGAAAATATGAAATCTCTCCAAAACCAGGCTGATTCCAAAGATTTTTCCAAATGTCTTTTAGTAAATATAAATTAAGGAATATTTATAATTTATAATAAATTTAAAATCCTATCAATATAACCTGTTAAGCACTTCACATCTTCATATTAATATAGCTGATGAATTATGAATCCTAAATTTTATCTTTAGTATTAAAATATTTGAGAGGAAAACATCCTTAAAGTTGAAGAGAAGTGCCTTTTTTGAAGCCGTTAAAATACAATTCGAGCATAGACGTGATTTTTATAATAATTGAAAACGTATTATTTATCATTACAGTTATAATTATCAAATATGCTTTCAATGAAAAAAAATATATGCTTTTCTTAATTAAATATACACTTATTAAATTGACACATCTCGTACAACATATTGGTTTAATCGATGAAACGTTTAACATTTGAATAAATAATTAGCAGCTTTATAAGTTTTAAAAACCTATACATATAGTAGAATACAACTGTTCTGACTCAAAATTTTATCTTTAATTAATATTTTTTCAGTTTTCTTTTCATAAATATGTAGAGATAATTAAGCTATTTACATAGACAATTTAAAGAATTAAAGGATACTTACTTCGTAATGATGAATAACATTTAACTTTCTTTTAGAATGAAAGTATTTTCTATAAATGAAATGCAACTTAATTGATCAATTTACAGCGTTTTAAAAATAAAAAAGTTAATTATTGCAAAATTGGACTCCAAGAGTTTTGTTTAAATTTTGCAATCCCGCCAATTTTTGAAATCTGCTAGCCAAATAATTGCCAAAGGAAGCGATTACAATTACAATATGGTTTATCAACTAAGGGCGTACATATAGCGGATGACGTTTTGGTCTAGGTGGAGTCAATAAAGTTATCAGAAAACTTGATTGGATATAATTTTCTACGCCGTTACTTTTATGGCGTTCTGATTTCCTGTTTGTCATTCCTCAGTTCTTTACTAGATTTAATTACAGTTGTAAATAAGAGAAACTGGAGTATAAATTGATTTCTATGCATTATTTCTCAATTTGATAATATATATTATATCATAAAAATGAGTATTCTATAATTATATACAAGTATACTAATATATACAGAGTAAATTAAAAGTCTAATTTGTAATACAAAATATTTTTCGCAATTTATTATTTTTCCTGTTAACAAAGACTCAAACAATTATGTATTTTTTGTAAAATGTTCTACTTATAAATTTTAAATTAAGAAATATCATTCAAAAACTTAAAAATTATTCCATTGAAATAACTATTTTTAAAAAAATCTAGTTTTTACTAAAAAATATAACATTAAAAATATTAACTTCAAGTATTATATTAGACTATAAATCTTAAATTTCAAAGAGTTTAATAAAGTTATACATTACCTATGGATGTAACACTAATATGGATAAATTTAAAAATTTGGTTAATTGATGATTTTATAATTTTTATAACCAAAAATACATTTTATGAAATTTAAGGATATATATCCTGAGGCATTAAAATTAATTAAAACATAAAAATAATTTAAATTCAGAATTTTTGGATATTTATATTAACGTCAAATAACAAAATATTTATAATATTCATGTTAAGAAAAATTAAAATAATTTTATAGTAAATAAATTATATTTTTAGAATGGTAATATTTCCGTTATTTATTTTTCACACTAATGTAGTTATTTCAAAAAATATAAATATTTAAAATGAAGTTAATATATATTATATATACAAGTATATTTTATTCATGGACAATTATACATTAATTACTCTATATATTTTTATTTTCCTTTGCTTTTAAGGAATCGGAATTATCTATTTCTTTATCAAAGTCCACGACTTTTTTCTTTTTCTATGCACTTAAAAAATGTGAAATAATTTAGGCAATTTTGGTTGATCGTAATATATAAATTACTTTTATCCGATCAAATTATTGAGCAATAGGGTACCATATCTTTAAAAAAAATTTGATAGTTTGGTTTAATAATTTAGGAAAATCTTTTTAATGTTATACTTTTGACTTTATAAATCAGTGATAATAATAAATTATTTGCTAAAATAGAAAATCTTTGAATTCTATTATTTAACAAAAATGTTTTTCAATATTTCAAGTAAATTTAATTTTACTTTCAACATTAGGCTAAGTTCTTATGATTTTGAAGTCAGCATACTTATTTATGTATTAATTTTTAATTTTTAAGAAAATTGATTTGAATAGGTAAGCTTTTTGAAAACGATGGCTTGAAAAATTATAAATGTATTTTTCTGGTTTGTTAACCAACTGAAATAATTAAACAATGAAAATCTTATTCACTATTTTCAATTTCCTATTCCTACATGCAATATTTTATTTATGTAAGACTCTACAAACTACTGAACATTAGATGACGAGCATGTCTTAAATCTTAAACATAATAAATTTTCAAAAATTCTGTAATATTACTCAGTTTACTAATGTTTGCTATTTACGTCAAACTTTTAATTATATGAGACTTTGCACGCCTAACCATTTCACTCAATTTTTGATCATTTTTTCAATTGTTTTATTTACCGCAGTTTAAACTGAATATTTTATTTAATTTTAACATTTTATTCTTTTTTAACGAAGTAATGCAGCTCTTTAAAAAGAAAAAGTGAGAGCGTTAAGCAAGCATTGTTTGTCAGAAATGATTCAGTAATCGTATGAACAATAACGAGAAACTAAAAGTATGTATTTTTTTTAGTATTTGGGAGTAATTAGCTATCGATTTCTCCCATTATCTCATTTTAAATTGTATGAAGGCAATTCTCTGCACTAGATACTATACAGCTATTTTGAGAAGAAATTCCTCAGTTTCGTTGAAGGTCATTCTAGAGCTGGACACAAATATTTTTCACAAATGAGGCCGATAATGAGGAGCACGTTTCTCAGAGAATCTTCTCACAAGTACAAAGAGACAGTTGACTAGGGGGCTACAACAAAGACTTGAGGTCGAGACAGCTATTCTTTATTCTGAACCGACGTACAAAAATTTCATAAGAAATTATTAAACTCTAAATTGTGTGTGTAATAAAAAAAAAAAAAAATAATAATTTCACTTATTTGGCTGCAAAGTGACAAGCTGAATATACATACTTAGAATATATACAACACAATTCAAAATTTATTGCTGAAAATGTTTTTATTATTCAATATTTTCAACGTTCATTTTATGTATTGATACTTCCCTTAATTTAAAATTCTTAAATGTTTTTTCTTATGATAATTAAATAATTTGATACACATTTTCCAGTTATGAAATAGTTAAAAAAATATAATAATATACAATTCATTTCTAATAATTGGGATAGATATTAAATTGTTTTTATTTTTAATTTCTTTCTTTCTATGAAATTTCTACTTTTGAATTAAATTTTAATCAAATTCTAAAAAGTAAGATAGTATGAAAATGGCTTTCAAACTTAATTTAAAAACAATTTTTTACTCAATTTAAATAAACAAAATATTTTTAAGAAATATGTTGTCTACAATTTTTTTTCGGGAAAGACATAAATACTTATTAATAATTTAAAAATGACAATACCTACGATTGTAACTGTATTCCGAATAATAATATTTTTATTCTATTAGTTTAAATAATAAAAGTGCTCTTGAATACTCTAAAATTTTAAATAATTTGTAAATATAACATGTTTTAACTATTGGATTCTAAGATGATTTCTATGTTCATCCACTGAATTGGAAAATATAATATCACCTAAATAGTTAGTATATTAAATTGTTTTGGAAAATTCTTTTACTTCTTTTCTTTTGAAATTGGAACAATTGCAAGTATTATTTGTAAATATTGTTTTAAGTTTATACAAATTCAAAATAGAAGGCTTGCAAAGTAGACAAATTGTTCGACTCTAATTTTATGTTGAAGCTTCCATAAGAAATTTTTAGTAACCAATTGTGCTGAACACAAATGAGTAAAAATTAAATTTTCTTGTGGTTGGCAACTATTTGTGAGGGGGCGCTGGGTAATTCAACATGAGGAGAACTCATGAAGTGAAAACAAGGGGTCAGCGAGGAACCGGTTTTGGACTGGAGCAAGCGGAGGCCTGTCGAAGAAAGGAGAAGGGTTCGAGTCGCCGGAGTTGCCTGGGGAGAGAATCCTGACGAGTGACTGAACGTGACAAGGTCAGCGCCGAAGCTGAGAGAGAACCGGGGATAGTTGAAAACGAGGCGAGACGATGAACCCGACTGGAGCTGAGATAGATTGATATTTTGCCGAGGGTTCCTGGTTGTCCGGTCCAGTAGTAAGCCTAACAGTACCCCACGTGGATTACCCATGCGTCTCCAGATAAGTAATTCCCTTGCAAGTAACTCGGGACATTCTTGTAAAATAGTTAGTATTGTAACAGGCCTTTAATTTTATTTTTTGAATACAATTGTGTTTTAGTAATTAGTGAATCAAATATTAATACTAATCAAGAGATCAATCCGGAATTGAACTTGGCCATGTTGTTTATGTTATGTATGTAATTCTGAATTAATCTTGATAATAAACTTTATTAATGAATATGAACCTGGGATTTTATTAAGTGTCTATTGTTAACATTGTTTATTTACTAAATTATAATAAGTTAAAGTGTATAATCTAGACACTTAGTACACAATGCAACCCATACTTGAGGAAATCGAATCACCAAACATACATCAGCTAATAATTCAAAACATTTTCAGATAATCAGTAAATGTCATTATCGCTTCTTTCCCCAATTTTTCGTGGCAAAAAGTAAACAGTCGCAAAGTGATCCATTAAAAGACATGGGTATTGTTTCCGTTTCCAATCCATAGGGATGTATTAATTTCAAATCAATAATGCATCCACATATTCATAAACAATTTAATATCGTTTGATTTCTCCGTAGCACTATGTCTTCAATTGCTTATGATTTGTAAAAATATCAGTTTTATTTTTATTTATTATTTAAATAACTTTAAATTTGTAAAAAAAAAAAAAAAAAAAGTTTTATTTAAATTTTATATAGAATTTACTAACTATCGTAAGCATTTTATGCAATTTATGTAGAAATTATTTTAAGCGAAGTTATATTTTGCACGTCAAAAACTTAAATTAAAATTAAGAAGAAAATACTCGCTCACCAGCATTAGTTATCACATCAACGAGGTAGAAATCCGTTTTTGCTGTCTTTACTGCCACTGCAAACCATTTTTCATCGTCGGAGCATGACTACTTTTCGTCACTAGGTAGGTAAATGACAGAAAAGGAAAATTTATATACACCTTAATCTTACAATTCTTATATGTTACCAAAGAAAATATTATAGGTCAGTTTGCAATAGATTTACCTGTATAATTACCTGTATCAGACGGTACATCTTAACCCAGGGATGGACAAACTTTTTCGATCGCGGACCCAAAAATCGAAAAAATAAAGTTTGGCGGGCCAAGATGAGTTTTTCTAAAATTTTAAAAACAATATACAAGTATTACAATTTAATATATTAATGAGATGAATGAAATTGCGCTTTCATTTTTAAAAGTTCCTTATATTGAGGTTCGAAGGGAGATACTGATTCTAAGAAACGAGGCTAAATGCTCTGCTGTCAGTCTACTTCTGAAATAATTCTTTCTAAGGTTCGTAGATGAAAACACTTGTTCACACATATAAGATGAAGCAAACATAGCACCGATTTTCTGAGCATGAGATATTAAATTTGTGAAACTTACTTTCGATAATGATTTGTAAAACTAACCTAGGTATATTTAGAAACAATTGCTTGAGATGAGTGTTAGATTGCAACTCAATTAATTCAAGCTGCAAATCTGACCTCACTGCTTCACAATTTACGTTGAATGGCATGATAAAAATATCCAATTCTGCTTGAATGGCACTAATATCTTGAAATCTGCGTTCGAACTCAAAATGCAGTTTTTTCAAGCTTTCTTCATAATTCTTAAGGTTATCTTCATTTACTGAAGGCGCTGAATTTAACCTCGGGAAATGAGATAAGTCGTTCTTACCTAGCTGCCCAGCAAACATATTAAGTTTTAGTTTAAAAGATTTGAAATGTGACCAAATATCGTATAAATATAAATTGATTTTTCCCTTCCATCTTGAAAGTCAAGTTGTTCATATGACAAAGAAGATCTGTGAAAAATGCAAAGTTTGAAAGCCATTTTGTATCTTCTAACATTTCACACTCCGCAGAACACTGTTTCTCATAGAAAAACGACACAACGTTGTCTTTCAAATGCCAAAGTCGCTCGAAAACACATCCTGCTCTAAGCCACCTTACTTTCGTGTAATACAGTACATCAGAGTATTCAGATTGCACTCACTGAAGGAAATCTCGAAATTGCCTGTGAGTAAGCCCACGAGATCGAATAGTATTTACAAGCTTCACGACTGTATCAAGTACGGGTTTCATATCCAATGCAGATTTACACAGAGCATCTTGATGTATAACACAATGTAGAAAAACAACATTGTTCCCGGGATAGTTTTGATTAAAGAGTCCAAGATATCCAGATTTTTTTCCTGTCAAATATGGTGCTCCATCGGTCGTAATATTACATATATTTGTTATAGGCACTTTTAAAGTTAAAAGCCCTTCCTGAAATTCACGAAAAATATCATATCCCGTTGTAGTTCCCCTTAAATAACGCATGCACGCCAGTTCCTCAATAATTTCAAAGTTCTCATCAACACCTTTTATAAATAATACTAATTGAGTCGTATCATTTATATCAGTGCTTTCATCCATAGCTATGGAACAAAATTTAAACTGGCCAATCTTTGACTCTAATTGTGATGACAAATTTTTATAGATGGCTTCCATTCTAGACGTCACCGTTTTTCGAGATAAGCTTACAGTCTCAAAATTATTTTTCTTGTCTGGACATAAAACATCACAAACTTGGAGCATGCATTGTTTAATGAAATCCCCATCAATAAGAGCTTTATTGTTTTTAGCAATATTGTATGCTGCAATGTAACTTGCACGTGTAGCTGCTTCTTGAACACTGTTTACCTTCTTGAAATAATTTTGCCGGCCTGATAATTTTTTACAAAGACATTCTGCATTTTTTTTTCATATTTAGACATTGCTTTGTAATTGGAATTCTTATGCTTAGATGGGAAATGAAGGGAAATGTTATATTCTATGAAGACTGCTACCGCTTCATTGCAGATAAGACACACTGGTTTATCTTTTACAACTGAAAAAAATATTTCCATGTCCATTCATCATTCAGGGGACTCATTCAATACCTCCTAGAGTGTCTACTCTAGGAGGTGTTGACTCATTCTGCGCCATATTGAAAATCAGCTGTAATGTTAAGTATATGGAGAAATTTAAAACTATGTTTCACAAGTTCTATTATGACTTGACCTTTATTTTTTGAAAGTTTCGATTGCTCTTAAGAATAAAAATGTCCTCTTGTTTGAAATTTATTTTTAAAATTGTTTAACTATTTTTAAATTGTCTCAATGTTTCGAAGATATGCTTAAAACATTAATAACTTAAGAAAGATAAAGAAATTGGAAATTCTAAGCACAAGCATAATTAATAAATATATTTATAAATATTTGGAAAAAAAATTTTAGTTTCATCTATGATAGTTTTTTTTTTTTTTTTAATTTTGATAAAATAAATCTTATAATTTTTCTTAAAAATTAGTAACGCCCACATGGCGGATGAATACTTAGTTGTTTCAGAATCAATCCAATCACTTTCTTACTATAGTAAACAAGCTCCTCCTCTGTCAAAAGTTTCGAATTTGGGTTTTTGCAATTCCAGAAGCTAATGTGTGTGTGTG
>JAPDSC010122892.1:0-12413 GCA_026290005.1 Latrodectus geometricus | reverse complement strand
TTTTGTTTTAACTGTCTAGAAGTGGAAAAAAATTTCAAATACCCAATTTATTTGCGAACACTTTCAAAACTTTTTAAGCTCTTTTTTGCGTTTACTGGTTCAATCATGTTGGAGTCCCCCTTGGCAATGGTTACTGTTTTCTCAGTAATCGAATAAAATAACAATTCATATTTATGTATTATTATAATTATTATAGTTTTCTTGTAACACATTTATTTCATGTTACATACATTCATTGCAAATATAAAATATTATATACTTTGTGGATATGTAAATAAGTGATTCTCTTATAGTGATGTAATAAATATAAGTGCTGCATTTATATCATTATCCTATTTATTGAAATCGCAATTTTTCGCGAAAGTTAATTATGTTTTCTGCTGAAAGACATGCTCTCTTAATACTTTTATAAAATATAAAAATTATATCCGAAGAATAACTATCCAAATGCTTAATTTTTTAAAGGTTTATTCATTTTACAATTTCTTAATTTAAGTAACAAATTTTTAAAATGACTTAGTCATTTCTTATTTCATTAACCTTCTATATAAAACATTTGTGATCTCATTCACACTAGTTTCTTTTTTTTAATCTATTTAATATTGCGTTGTCAATGAATATTAAAATATTTAAAATGAGGAATACGAAACTAAAGAATGTCGTTGACACAGTTTTTTCTCAAGCTTAATATAAAATTTTTTATGCATTGTTAATATTTTTATAAATATTTTTGTTTCATTAATTTCGAAATTTCGCCTGCTTGCATTTATTTTCATCAGCTTCAGATATTTCATTAAATACGGATAATATAGCAGAAACTAGATGGCGCTAAATTAATTTAAACAAATTTAAATCAGTTCATTAAACTGATTTAATCAAATAAATCAGTTCCACTTTCTTAAATCAGAAGTTGCCATTGCAGGGAATTTTAGCTGATATTTAAACACGTTTAAAAGTGCTGAGCGAGAAGAATAAATTTGTAAGAGCGGCTTAAATACAGTTCCCAGAAAATGAAATAGTTTTCAGACAGTGTACAGACTGATTTGATTGGAGTGAAAACAAAATGATGTCTTTGCCGAATGAAAATTGTTTAAGTTTGGAAAATGATGTTTGGCAACAGTATGAATAAGTGTTAAACATTTTTCCCCTCGAAGCATGGTAAGATATTGTCGTAAAATAAAAAAATAGTTTTAACTTTTATTAATTGTGATATTTATTTATTATTTTGTTAAAAAAATCAGTTGTCAATCTTTCTATTGATTTTATTAGTTTGTTAATTTCTTCTTGATGTGATTCATAAGCACTAAAATTAAGTTATAGAAAGTTACGTTGCTTCAAAAGTGATGGTTAAACTTAAATTATTCCAACCTCATTATGTTTTATTTTAAATTGAAGTATTTTTTTTAAAGAACTTATTAATAATATTCTCTAATGTGAATTATAAATGTGAAATGTACAGTTTTATAGATTGTGCATAAAAAGTATTTGGTTTGAACTTGTATTGCGTTGTGTATTACTTTTGGATATTAATAGAAGTCTACTTTTATTGCTTTGATTGAAAACGGAAATATGTCTATTTGTTTTTACCATGAAAACTGAAAAAGATTTATTCTAAATTCATTCTAAAAGTGATTTTTTTGGGGGATATGTTAAAAATTTTGTGTTTTATATCATTAAATCCTTATTGTTTCTTCATAATTATTAAGTTATATATAGTTATATTAAGTTATATATCATCATTCATTAAGTTATATTTTTGGTTGAATTATAAACAAAGTTATATTAAGTCCGCAGTATGAAATAAAATCTTTTCGTTGTTATGGAAAGCAATCAGATTCAGAACTTCTATGGTATATTCATGATAATAGAGTCTCAATTAAAATATAAAAATCCATATTACACATGTTTGTTATTGTGACTGAAAAATACATTTTAACATTTAATTTGTTTAGTTAAGAATTAAACAGCAAATTGAATTATTGTTTCTACAGAAATTATCTAAATCAAATTGGAGAAAAGAATAGAGTTACTGGTGTTTTATTTACTGTGTCAGCAAGTAAATGTATATTTTTTGAGTTCATTTAGGCATTATATTTTAAAATGTTAGTTATAAGTGCACCAAAAATTGCTTTGATGGTTAGAATTATATTTGTATAAAATGAAAAGATGCAATTCTGTGCTAAGAATTTGAGCACATTTTGTAGGTAACACTCTTTTTAAAGCTAATATTGAATTATAATTATTTGCAGAAGATTTTAAGATAAAGAAAATAAAAACACAAATTCAATATATCATTATCCATGCCTTTTACTTGTTACATACAAGTACTAGAATTCAAAATTTTCAATTTAATGCACTATCAAAATAAAGTAGAACTTAGTTACTTAAAATTTCAATTTAATACTCTTTAAAAACAAAATATAACTTCAAACACTTAATCATAAATTAAATCAACAAAACTTATTGTAAAAGTTTCAAAGTTTACTGAATCCCAAACAATTTAGTGCATGCTCACATCAAGTCATATCATAAAATTTCAAGAATCCTTTCCAATGCACCAATCAATAAGTTGGGAATATTTTCTATGTGTACTGCCTCATGGGATTTATTTATTTATCAGTTTAAAAATTCATGTTGGATCAATAACATTCTAAATTCTTTATACAAGTATAGGCATTATTTCTCTTAAATATTTGTATGAAAAATCTTAATGCAAACTATCGTTGAGATTTTTCTTTCCCATCAATTTAAGAGCATTACATATATTGTAAATTGAAATTAATACCATTACAAGTTAATACAGTTACTCTTAACATTTTCAAAAATTTAAGAAACTACCAATAAAGCATTTTGTTCACAATTAAGTAATCACAAATACTTTGCAGCATCTCATTTTTCTTCTCAAAAGAGGATTGAACACACTGTTCCAAGTTACTTTTACAATAATCATTTCCAGTCATGTCAAGATAATTAGGAGTTCCATGTTTTATGAGCTTTTTGTGACAAGTTCTTTCTATATCAATTAGCTAGTAACCGAAATCCAACTCTGTATTTTTTGGACAAGTAGGTTTTGTAATGATCCATTTTGATGTTGAAGTTGCTTTGTTTATGATGTAATTTCTGTAGAATCATCTTTAACTGTAGACAGATTTTGTGCACATCCAAAAGCTGTTACATCCTATTAATACTGCCAGGAATCATCACAAGATCATTAGAAGTTTCATAGAGATCAAGACCAGTTTCATAGAGATCAAGACCAGTTTTTTTTCTGTTTTTGTTTCACTCACAATCACCAGTGTTCCCACAAAAATTATCAAATATAATCATTGAGTTGGATCAAAGAACGACTGAACGTATCTTTTGCACACTGCTGAAATCCAATGTAGAAATTGTTAAACTTATAAAAGTAATTTGTAAGGCACCACATTAAACAAATTACTTTTTACTATAACCTTGTGCCAAAAATTAAGATGTGTTCACACAAATATGATATATTTAATTGTCTTTTTAACAATATTGTGTTTTAATAATCCAACATTCTCAAATGTTTATAAATATCGTATAAAGTGCTATCAGACATGAGTCTGTAAACTAAATAACATAGGTTTTTACAATAATTGAGCTTTATTTAATTCAATGAGAAAATACTTTTAGAGAAAAATCCTTCCTTATTAACTAGGCAGAGATCTACTGTTGAATATTAAGGCTGACTCAATAATGTGAATAACAGTGGCTTTTACATGACTTGTTTTTTTATTTATCTTTTCAGTATAGTATTTATTGTTTACTAATAACTTGTTTCTGGTTTGTTAAAAATAATTGTTTCTTAAAAAATGCATATTTTTTCTGTATCATCTTACTAGTTCTGGGAAATCTGTGTGATCAGTCAAATTATTTTTCTAGTTTATTTATCAATTTTTTATATTTTTAACTTGCTGCTTTTCTTTTAGTCTCATCGGAAATTTTCGGCACCTCGTCATGGGTCCATGGGATTTGTTCCAAAAAAACGAAGCAAGAGGCATCGTGGTAAAGTGAAGGCTTTTCCTAAAGATGATCAATCCAAACCTGTACATTTAACTGCTTTTATTGGGTATAAAGCAGGAATGACCCATATTGTTCGTGAAGTTGATAAACCTGGCTCTAGTATGTTTATTTTTGTATTCTATTTTTGTTTTTTAAACTTTACTGATATGTGCTTATTAATTTTTTGTGGATACTTTCTATATGCTTATGCTTTTATGATTTTTCCAATAACTGCAAAACAAGTAGCTTACCCTTAGAAAAAGATTATTTGTCATAAATTGTTATTTTCTCACTGTCTGCATTAGAATGAAAATGTCAGTAATGCTTTTGATGAGTTAAGATAACGGTTGGATTTTTGTAGTAATTCCAAGGTCTCTTTAAAGCTGTAGGTCATGGTCTAATTAGCCCTTGTAAGCAAAAATTTATTATTGTATGATAAGTAAACAAAAAATGTAATACTTTATATTTTGTTTTTAACTATCCATGAAATCCAACTTATTTGGCGTTTAGTTAACTTTTTACGAATAAATAAAATTAAGCAAGCTTGTAAAATTATTTCACTTGTATAAAGATCACATGTATACGTTCATATTTATTGTATAGATTATCATGTATGGATCACATGTGTATGTTTATCTAATATGGAACTGAAAACTTTTTGAACAAAAGATAATGTTTGTGTTTTTATATGATGTTCGTTAGATAATATATGATTTCAAGCTTATTATTTTCATTCATTTTCTCAATTGAAGATTAAATTTGTAAAATATGTGTCTTATATTTGCTGCAATCTACTTTTATTGTTTGAAAAATTCTAATTTTGTTTTTATATATTTTGCTTTTAAAATAAACTTTTTTTTTTAATTTAGAGGTCAACAAAAAAGAAGTGGTTGAACCTGTAACAATCTTAGAGACACCTCCAATGGTAATTGTGGGTGTTGTTGGGTATATTGAAACACCCAAAGGATTGAGAGCTTTTAAAACTGTTTGGGCAGAGCACCTAAGTGAGGATTGTAGAAGAAGATTCTATAAGAATTGGTTTGTAATGCTTTTGCAATGTTTATGTTATAATTAAGTGACAGAACTAGTAATTCTGCCACCAAGTTACAATGTTAATTAACTATAATATTAAGATACCTTGAAACAGTAAATACTTTCCATAGCTCTGGAAAAATGCTGAATCATTCCAAGGTTTTATTATTTGGAAATAATTAAGAATTTAACATATTTCAGTTATTAATTTTCAATAACAAGTTATTTTATGATATTGTCTTAAAAATATTGTGATCTAATATATTTATGCTAAAAGGATAAGTTGTAAAAAAGCTGTAGTTATATTTAAATTTTCTTACTCCATTGTCATATTTACAAGTAGGTCTTAATCATACAGTCAATGTAACTGTTGTAAAGTTATTTCACTCTGAATGAGAAAGTAGTAAATATTTTTACTTTTTCTTGTTTGATTATGAAAACTTCACTTCTTTTTCCCATTATTATTTGTAGCTACTTATATATTATGAAATACTGTTATGCTACAAAAAATGCACCTCTCAAGAATCAGTGTATTAGTTTTAAAGTACACACACAAACATACACACACAATAATAAACATAAAATGTTAATTTGAATAAACAAAAATAATTGCTTGTATTTATATATTTAAACTAAGGAGTTGTGTAACTCAATCAATTTTAAATTTGATAAATATTTCAATTAATTGTAAGACTTTCAATTCCTATTTATGTACAAAATAACTTACTGATAAATCCTTCTGTAAATAAATTCTTGATTAAATTTATATTTCATTTTGAGACACAAATTTTGCTGTAACTAAGATTGAAAACGTAATGCATGTGTTATTTATAAATTATAATTTTTATCTCTAGTTTTTTTTTTTTCTGAAAAATCCATGTTTCTTAATTTTTTTATTCTCCTTATCTGCATATAATGTTTTCTCTAGAATATTTGTCTGAAGTAATTGATTGAATTAATTAAATAACTAAAAATAAAAATTAAAAAAATTTTTGTAGGTACAAATCTAAAAAGAAGGCTTTTACAAAATATTCCAAGAAGTGGGCTGAGGAAGCTGGTAAAGCAGCTATTAACAAAGACTTTAAAAAAATGGCTAAATATTGTAAAGTCATTCGTGTAATTGCTCATACTCAAGTAAGTATGCTTTTTTTGTTTCTCTTATTCTTTAAAAATTATTAAATGATAGTTGCATGTGCAAGTAATATTTTCTTTTGATAGATGAAATTAATGAGAAAACGTCAAAAGAAAGCACATATAATGGAGATTCAATTGAATGGTGGAAATATCAGCCAAAAAATCAAATGGGCTAGAGACCATTTAGAAAAGCAAGTCCCACTTAGTCAAGTATTTGCGCAGGATGAAATGATTGATGTTATTGGTGTCACCAAAGGAAAAGGATTTAAGGGTAAATTTTATTTAATTTTTTATTTTTCAAGCTTTTTGTGGTTTGTATAATTCTTATTTATTTACTTCTGGGTATAATTTATATCTGATTAAATTTATTATGAATAAGTTAACACTTTAACCCTTTCCGGCGCAGTGTTCCAGGTGATGGAACACCAAATTTTAAATTGTTATCAAACCATTGCATTTAGAGATAAATGGATCAAATTTTTTTTAAAATGCTCTTTAAACTTTCTTCTTAGATAATAGATGGCAGCACCACAAGACGACAAATAATTTTCAATTATTTTATGTTTATGTCCCTCTATTTTTCAGAAATTTTCAACCAATTTTTTTGTGGTATAAAAATGTTTGGAAAAAAATTTCTGTGTTTTTTTGCCTGTCCATTGAACTATTTATTCTATATTACTTTAAATTTTTTACGCATATAGTATACGTAGAATCATTGAATAAAACAAGGTGTTTCATCCCCTGGAACACTGCACCGCAACGGTCGTTTTCATTTACGTCGTCAGTGCGGGATTAGCCTTGAACGCAATGATGAAGGAAACATCTGTGTTTATGTTTACTGTTTTTCTCTCTTTCGGGGAGAAATGAGCTTTTGCTTAGGAATTTACAGGGGAGGATTTCTTGTATGGGAAATATTTTCACACCCTTCTTGAATTGGAAAGCTTCAGTGGGGTCTAAGATTATATCAGTTATTTCGCGTAATTTCTAGATAGAAGGTGCATGTTTTTTGTGTTCTTGATTTTCCTTTTTGCTACTACTCTTATTTTATATTACTGTATAGATATTTTTTTGAATTTATATATTTTAGTTTATTCTTTTTTATGCAAATAAAATTTAATTTGTAGTTAATTTTTTAAATTTGATAATTGCTAATAAATGGCAAGGAGAGGTCTTAGTCTTTCTGTAATAAAAATTCTTCAAGAATTGCCCTCTTTTAGTGAATCTGAAAATGCAGATAGTGATAGTGATACAGAGAAATATGTTTCTATACCCCTTGAACAGTCTCAATCTGATAGCTACGATAGATTGCTTGCAAGTGAAGATGATGGAGATGATTTATTCCAACCAGGCCCCTCTATGCAGCCCGAAGACCTTACTTGGGTAACTAAACAGACTATGCAGAAGTCGCTGCATGATTTTACACTGATAAGTTGCCAAAGTAAAGATATTTGGGACTTGTGCGAAAAGAGACCCCTTTCAATTTGTTTAGAGCTTTTTCCTTACCAATTAATGAAGTTATTCTCTTTTGTAAACCAATCTTTACATATGTTTTTATTTACAGCATAAAAATCACTTTTTCATTCCCCCCCATTTTTTTATTTTTTTTTTTTTGGAGTTTCGAAGAGTAGCAGTCCTTATGGTGCACTCTGGGGTAGGCTAAGTCTGCTACACAGGCTTAATACATTTTTTTTCATTAATATACGAAAGATTTGCGCATTAGTGTGTTTCACTGCAATGCTCGCTTTTCATAGCCCTTTGCGGCGCAGTATTCCATGTGATGGAACACCCACAAAAGCGAAATGGTCAGTGCAATCTTTACCAAAATTTTACTGTACACTATTTAGGGCCTAAATAAACAGCCTATAAAATTTTTCCTTAATATCTCAACTTTAAAGGGAAGTGCGCCAGAAACCTTCCATTCTTTTTTTGCTTCTATAATATTATTAAACTTGAAATCCGAAACATTATCACATGATGAATTCATAAATTTTAAAATACTTTACATAAGTGAACTATGTATTTCAATGGATCATTCTTCATCTAAAAAGATAAATAGGTTTTAAAAAATCTTTTAACATTGTTTCAGTTTTCAATAATATTTAAAAAATACTGATGAACTAAAATTTTAATTACAGTAAGACCCCGCTTAATGCTGTTTCATTTAGCGCTGTTTCGGTTTAGGGCTCTTTTATTTCAACCCGGGGATTCCACGAAATCGCTCGCAGCATACAGGGATTCCCCGAAATATTGTGCAGCGATAGGTTTCAAATACATATCCAAAAGAGTGTACTTGTGTTTCAAATCTTATTTGGTGCGGTATTGTACAGAGATATTTTTATTATTGGAAACATTTGTTGACATTGTAAGTAGGTATTAATTTACATATTTAATATACTATATTACAGTGTCAAATATTTTGATCTTTAGTTTTTACTATGGGTGATAATGAAAAAGAAAAGAAAGCAACCAGAAAAAGCATTTCACTCAAAACTAAAATGGAAGTGATTAGAAGATTAGATTCTGGTGAACGTCAAACTCTAATTAGTGCTTCATTGAATTTGCCAACTTCAACAATAAGTACCATCATGAGGAATAAAGAAAAAATACTGTCATCGGCAACTACAACTACGTCAAGCTCTGCAACTAGAATTACCCGTTCTAGAAATAATATCACAGAGGAAATGGAAAAACAACTGTCTATATGGATTGACGACGAAATTGACCGGAATATGCCATTTAGCCAATCTACCATAATGGAAAAAGCTAGAATAATTTTTAATTACATTCAGGCTGAGACAATTGACACAAGTGAAACTTTTGTTGCTAGTCAAGGATGGTTTAATAGATTTAAACATCGGAATAACCTTCATAACATAAAGATTACAGGAGAAGCAGCAAGTGGTGATACAAAAGCGGTGGCTGAATTTCCAGCGATATTAAATAAAATAATTGAAGAAGGAAACTATCCTCCAGAATTGGTTTTTAATGTTGATGAAACAGGCTTGTTTTGGAAAAGAATGCCGAAACAAACATTTCTATCCTGTGAAGAGAAACGAGCACCAGGATTTAAAGCTGCAAAAGATCACTTAACCCTTCTACTAGTGTAGTAACGCAAGCAGAGATTTTGAATTAAAACCATTACTAATTTACCATTCCAAAAACCTAAGAGCGATGAAAGGCATATCTAAATCAACTTTACCTGTAATTTGGGAGTCTAATAAAAAATCGTGGATAACTGCGAAAATTTTCCAGTATTGGTTCACTGAACATTTCTGCCCGTCTCTTAAACGTTATTGCAAAATTAAAAAACTTGAACAAAAAGCACTTCTGTTAATTGATAATGCTCCAAGCCACCCAACAAATTTATCAGACATAACAACATGCATTCCAGTAGAAGTGGTTTTCTCGCTGCCTAACATAACTGCCTTAATTCAACCAATGGACCAAGGCGTTATATCAAATTTTAAGGCTTATTACTTGTGGCGAACCTTTAAGCAAATGTTTGAAAAAACAGACGGAGAAAAGAACCAGTCCATAAGAGAAATTTGGAAAAACTGCACCATCGTGGATGCTGTAGAAAATATAAGCCTTTCTTGGAATGAGGTAACAGAAAGATTTTTGAAAGGAGTATGAAAAAATATTTGGCCGGATTTAAGTAAGAGGGATGACGTTGGACACTCTGTCGATGTGGATGAAATAGTGGAAGAGATAGTGAAATTAATAAAGCAAACTGGTTTTGAAGGGGTAAATGTGGAAGATGTCGAAGAAATAATTCAAGAAGCAGCGGCTAGTCTTTTTAATGATGAGCTCAAGGAATTAACTGAACAAGAAGGAAACAAAAATGTTGACAGCATTGATTCAGAAGAAGAGCAAAAAGAACTTTTGATGACTTATGTAAAAAGGAGTTTGTCTACCATAACTGAAATAATGGATCAATTCATTGAAAATGATCCGAATTTTGACAGGAACTCAAAAGTAAGACGTGGTGTTAGAGATGCTCTATCCGTTTATGAAGAACTTTTAAGAGAACAACGCTAAGGAAAAAGGCAAACAACATTAGATGCTTTTGTCACAAAAAGGCAGAACACTGAAATCGCGGAAGGCTAACTAAATATGACTGACTTCGAATTTTATTTGTTTTTTTTTTTAAGAATAGTTGTTTTGTTATTTATATTGATTTTATTTTTGCAAGAAATAATAATGTGGTATTAAATTGGGCTTTAAGAAATAAATGTTTGGTTTTATTTTTATTAAAAAAACATACTTTTTAAATTTAATACCTAACCAATTTCCTTGCCATCTTCCCCTTACCCCAACATTTGCATGTAAAGACTCGTTTAGTGCTGTTTTGCATTACGCTCTGCTTTGATGGAACGTATCCCCGGCGTTAAGCGGGGTCTTACTGTATAAATAAATGTGCATAGTTTTTAAAATGAAAAATTGGTACTTTAAATTCTTGCCAGTTCTAAGTAAAAGGCAAAGATGCAAAAGGAATAACTTAAAGAATATTTACCCACTTTGTTAAATAAAACTTTTCAAAATAATTCTAGCATTCACAGCTTGAACAAAATGAATTTTTATTATAAATTATTTATATTTCATGTCAATGATGAAATAGTGCACATCAATACTTGAAGTTTGCTTAAGCAGTACATCAATCTACCAAATCTTTATTTTTTTTTTCTCCAAAAAAAAAAAAAAAACTTTTTTTAAAATTAAAAATATATGTATAAAAATGTTAATTGATATTTATTGGCAATAGAAAAATGGTCACAAATTATTAATTAAAATAAAATTACTGTGCTCACAAAGTCAAATTTATTATTAATCTTTCTCTCTTCACAATAATAAATGCATCCTTTATATAGTTCAACTTGCACTTCTATACATGTTTTGTAAGAACGCAGAGGTTTTTAAATATAGGGAGCTCCACATGAAAATAATTGGATATCAATTGCCAATTAAATTTGAGAGTAAATATATGAGCAGTTTTTTTAAATATAGTAAAATATGATAATTTTTAAAAATACATTAAGAGATAGTGCATAATTGAATATATATATTATTCTTAAAAACATATGGTATGCAATTCATCAGTAAAATAATTATTTGTTTAAGTTAACAAGTTTTTTAAACATAGTCAATAGAAAAAGATAATAAATATGTAGCAAATCTTTGAACCACTGCTAAAATGTCCTAAAACGGAGACTAAAAATGTGGACAATAATTTCTTTTAAAAAGGCATAAACATAAAAAGGTAAAATGTATTAATCCAAAAACCAAAAAGCATAACGTGACAAACTTGAGGTAATAACATTTATCTTGTTTCTTATTCATCTGACTTATTATGTACCATACATAATCTTTCTTACAGAGTAGAATATTTTTTTGCTACTTATTCTAATGCAATAGTTAAATATTATGCTAATTATACTTTTATGAACCATAGATTATGCATCTTTAATGTAAAATAAGGATTTAAAAATGTTTAAGTCTATGTGTATTGCGTTTATTTATTTAACTTTGAAATGATCAAAATTTATAAAATATTATGCAGTTGATTTCGGATTTAAATGTGTGAATCCTAATAAAGCACATAAGAATTATGATTTTTGTCATGATGTGAATTCTGAAACATGATTTGTGTCTGCTAAAAATTTTTTTTTAGTATCTGGCTTCTTAAGAAATTGCTTAAAATGTGCAATAATTTTTAGGTGTGACAAGTAGATGGCATACTAAAAAGTTACCGAGAAAGACTCATAAAGGTCTTAGAAAAGTAGCTTGTATTGGAGCATGGCATCCCAGTAGAGTTCAGTTCACTGTTGCTAGGGCTGGTCAGAAAGGATATCATCACAGAACGGAAATAAATAAGAAAATTTACCGTATTGGCCAGGGTATTCACACTAAAGATGGAAAAGTTATAAAAAATAATGCAGCAACGGATTATGATTTAACTGAAAAATCAATCACTCCTATGGTATGATATTATTATCTTATTATATAAAAGAGATTTTAGAATGTTTAACATTTGCATTAAATATATGATTTTATAATATTATATATTTTGTTTTGTAAATTCTACATATGCTCAGTCTGTTCATATAGGCTTGGTAGTTACATGAAAATATGTTTGCAATTATAATTAATATATTGAATAATATGTGTCTAAAGCTACTGATATATATATATATATATATATATATATATATATATATATATATATA
>JAPDSC010122890.1:0-11315 GCA_026290005.1 Latrodectus geometricus | reverse complement strand
ATATATATATATATATATATATATATATATAAGTAGTGTGTGTTTGCCGGAGCTGGCGCAGTGACGTTTAGGCCATAAGCCCGCTCCATAAAATCACCACCCACTTTTAGAATCAATGGTGTGAAAGCCACCCATTAAATTCCAACCCCCTTTTAAAAACAATGGTCTCCAACCCACCCATTAAATTCCAACCAACTTTTTAAAGCAATGGTCCTCAACCCCTCCATTAAATTCCAACCCCCTTTTAAAAACAATGGTGTGAAAGCCACCCATTAAATTCCAACCCCTTTTCAAAAAACAATGGTCCCCAACCCCTCCATTAAATTTCCACCCACTTTTAGAATCAATGGTGTGAAAGCCACCCATTAAATTCCAACCCCTTTTCAAAAAAACAATGGTCCCCAACCCCTCCATTAAATTTCCACCCACTTTTAAAAACAAAGGTGTAAAAAACCACCACCCCCTTTTAAGAACAATGGTGTCAGAGCCAACCATAAAAAAAACTGAACCCGCACGCAAAAAGTCGCTGACCCGGAAGGGTACCCCCTAAGGAGAGCACCCCCCTTTTTCTCTTATGTAAGTTATTCAATAACAAAGGAGAAAATAAATACAATAATTAAGAACATTATGTTATTTTTAAATATTGTATACCATCTGTATTAATATGTAATAATGAACATGAATTAAGCATATATCAAAAGCAACGTACCTTTTTTAGAACCCTCGCCCCCTCTGCTTTTCTCATCTGGGAGTTGGGACCCAGCAACGCTAGCATTTGACGAGGGTATACCCCCGGAATATCATGAAAAGCAGTATGGAAACACTTTAAAGATATTTTTTAATAACCATTGGCTATTAAAAAATTCAAGCTATGTTTTCACAATTGCGTAAGTTATCTTCTAAAGAATGTATGCTGATTGAGGAGTTATCAATTTCCACTTCTATTGCTTTTAAATTTTCACACATAGTTTTAATTCTAAATTTTAATTTGCGAGCTTTCTCACGCAGCTGACGTCTTTTATGCTTCTCTTGAAGAAGTTTTTTTTCCAAATTAGTAACAGAAGCATTTGATATAGCAATTTCATCGAGAAAGTTTTTAACTCGATCCACAGCGAGTGCAGATGTTGTCTCCATAATGCCTTCCATGATAATGAAATTGCAACGTCTACATAAATGAATTTGTGTCGTAAGCGGAAGTGCGTCACCGTCCACGAAAAAATAAGGACGGACGGCTGAGACGCGACGGATGGGTTAGTCTTTTTTCAACTTTTTTGGGAACGCTTTTGAAGTTGGAACGCTTAGCTCGGGACGCCTGAACTTTTCAAGGACAACAACTCTCGTTTCTCCCTCGCTTTCACTCTCGATAGTATTTTATTCATTTAAAGAAAACTCGTTAGTATGTAAATAAACAGAGATGGAAAATATATACGACTTATTCGGTGATATGATAGCACTCTACGGGGATGTGAACTATAGAATGACTAGTTTAGCAAGAGTTTGTCAAAAGTTATTCTTATGCATAGAAGAAGAAGAAACTTATAAATATCAAGAAATTCATTCCTTAATTTTAAAATATGTTATTCAAATGCATCAAATATTGCATGAAGAGAAGAACAAAAATGTTCGGAAAATGGGGTGTGATATTTTATCTAAACTGAACAAACTTCTTTAGATTTTAATGATTTTTAAACCATTAAAATCACTGTTCGAACTGAAATATTTGCGCTGGTTGAGACTTCCCGACATCTTTACTTCCTAAATACACAAAGAAAAGAGGTTTCAAATCATTGAGTTTTAAATAATCTGACGCCATTTTATCACATCTTTGCGGTAAAGATACAAGACAATTAGCCAATTCTACAACTATTCTATTTCCATATCTTGTAGTTATCTGTTTAACTTCAGTAACAGGATATTTTTCATGGATGTTGAGTTCCCTCATTTTCTTGAAAGCCTTTCTTTCTGCTCTATCTTCAAATGAACTGAGTGCATTTAATTTATTTAATAATTCCATTTTGCGTTTATTATATAAGAAAAAATTTTCATTTCTTTAAATGCGAAAAATTAGGAACTTATCTACACTCATAGCTTTGATTTGTCTCTTTTTTAATGATTCTATCTCCTCTGTATTCAATGTACCTGTAGGTATGTGAATAAGTGACCCATTCTCTAAACGAATTAAAATTTTATCAGTGTGGACCGCAACTTCAGAAATCAGGTATTCCCGGTCCAGTTCTTTATAAATTCTAATATGTAAAGAATTAAGTTTTTCCATTTATTTATGGAGCTAAAAAAATTCTAACTTTTCGATGTGTAAATAGGGTTTTAACTTACATTGTCCTCCTGTCAGTACTGATAAAGTTAAAACATCATTCTGTTTCCCATACACAAATAAAATGATTGATTCTTCATTGACACGTATTTCCTTATCGAGAAGGAGCTCTTTACCTTTCTCAAATCGTATCTTTGGTTTCTCATTCCTGTTGGCACAGGCTAAGAAAATTGTTACCTTCATATACATTTCATGTGGTAGCTTTAAGTTTGAGTCCAAAAGCTTTGAAGTAAATGTATTGAACGGGAAAGTTTTGAAACCATTACCTATAAACTCTACTCCTCGATCTGTGGAAGCACAGAATGTCTTAGTATCAACATAGTATTTATTAGCACAATCTATATCATATTGAGGTCTTTTCACACCTGAAATTCTTTGATTGTGAGCATAATAATTTTTATTAATTTTATTCCATAGAATACAGTAATAATCAAGATATTTTTTAGTAACAACATCGTTTACCTCTACAGGCTCCTTGACATTTGACACTATTTTATTGTTAGCATCATAATAATCATCTTTTAGAATCAAAGCATTAGTTTCAAAATAATGTTTATTGACACCATCATGCTCAGCTTTTGGATCTGCAAGATTTATAATCTCTCTGTTTTTAGCGTCATAAACACCTTCATGGAGTGTTAACGCATTATTTTCAAAATATCGCCTATTCACAACATTTTTCTCAGACTCGGGATCCTTTACATTATTTATCGTTTTACCTTTCGCATCAAAATTTCCTCGAGGTGAATGCAGTAAACTTTTGCTTTGTAACAGATCAACCACTGTATCTACATAATCCCTAGTTGCAGAATCAGACTGCTCAACCGGATTTAAGAGATTGCTAATTCTTTTTCTTTTTGCGTCGTACTGCTGATCATTTTCTGAAAGAATTAAACTTTTATTGGATAAATCTAGAATGGATGACTTCAAACCCTTCCTACATCTGTCTACATATGTCTTTGTAGTAACGTCATTATTTTCCGTAGGTTCTCCAGCATTCCTCAATATTTTTTCTTCCATATCGTAATTACCATCGTGTGTCAGTTTAAACCCTATTCCTGGAATACCAGGAGGTCCTTCTTTAAGTTCTTCCTCAAAAAGTGGATAATATGCTGTCATTTCTTTATTTTAATACAATTAATTTCAATAGTCTTCCGACTATTAAAATTAAAATACGATACTACATTTATAACTTTAATGTTTTGATCATGGTGATATCTTGGTTCTTTATGTTCAAGTAGCATTTCTTGCGCTCTCGTAAGATGAAGTAGAAAACATAGTTTTTGGTGGTGTTGTTCCTCAACCTCCAGTTGAACTCTATAGTCAGGTTGTTCGTGTCTGTATAATTTTCATGGTGAGCTAGATTGAAGCAAATGATTGGGTATAATTTACCGAAATTGGAATAATTGACCATGCATCCCGTTTCTGAATTAATGGTGTTGAGTCCAGCTTCCAAAAGAGCTGTGTACAGCCGATTGTAATCACCTTTCTCAAAATCCATCATGTAACTTACAGTTGTAACCCTTACATTATTAACCATCAGCCAACATTCCGTCATATCTAAGTTGTCGAATAACATGTTGTTATGTTTTGCATTTTCATATCTTTCAGTGTATTGTGGTATGACGTACAAGGATAATACTTCATCTGAAGTAGCCTTTATGGAGTAAGACCCGCTTGAATTCTTTAAGAAAATATTCGACTTGACAATGTTGTGTTGGTTCCAGTTTATTTCCACAGGCTTATCCGATAACCTTAGTTCGTTAAATTTTGCAGCAGCTGAATTCTTGAATCTGACATAAGGAAGCCAAAGCGATAAATCTTCCACTATTACCTTGTAGTCCTTATTTTGCTCATCTGTATACAGCATATTCTGACTGTGATTTCTTTGAAACTCAAACTTGACTTGGAAGCCTGTAATGACCTTTTTGTATTCATTGAAGAAATCAAATACGTATTTTAATGGTATCCATATAGTGACAATTTTGCTATTTTGAGTAAGCTTGCATCTTTCTTTGAATCCTTGATTAAACTCGTCGTTCGTTCCTAATTTTTCAAAAAATTCAGTTATTTTAGTCGCGTCAACCAAAGTCCCATCATACTTCAAGGGTTTTCTGTCCGCTGTATCTGACGTATCTACGTAGAAGAGCATATTGGTAGCTTCCGAAGTAGAATAGTCCGGAGTGAAGTGAATTAGACCTAACACATGTCGCATGAGAGCAGAATAATTAATGTTGGTTTCGATTTCAGTGTTCCCTAATGTAAACCTGTTAGCGTTTATTAAACCTCCTCCATTCACGAGAGCTACATTATCATCCGCTATTGCAGTTCCATTACTGTTAACAATTTTTAGCTTTTGCTGTAAATATCCGTTAGAATATAAGATATTGGAGTTAGTGTCTTGTATAAAGAAATGGTAAGTGGCATTTTCAGTAGAACTATCGCTATTTTCATGCCTAACTTCTCTATACTCGAGACTTTCGATATCATCATCGTAATAATAATCGGTGTTGTTTAAATCAAATATTTTATTCATTTCGTTCATTTATTATGAAAACAATTTTTTTTGTTACTCTTGAGACACTTCTTAATTTAATAGCTATTCTGCTATTAAATCAAATCTAAAGAAACTTCAGTCCAGCACCATGTTTTTTCTTCTTTGAGAATATCTCATTCAACTTATCATGGACAAATTGTTTGGCTTTACCTTCTAATGCACTTGGCTGCATTAACATAAGGGCATCTGAAAAGAACCCTCTCCCTTGTATCTTCTTACTCTTCCTTTGAAGTCTATGCTTATTCATTTCTTTATTTAGAGGGCAATAAAAATTGTATTGTACTTCTTGCTTATTGAGGGGAATTAAATCACCTCTATGATTCGTTATTCTCATTCTGATTCTGTGAACACTCTCCATCCAAACAGGAAAGAACAGAGGTTTTTCAAATGACTTTATGATTTGACTGCCTGGACGATTAACATTCGTAAAGGAATAGATTACGTTTGAGGAGTGAAAGCCGTTGATGTAGGCTCCCTCCGCGACATCGCAATGTATATAAATGTTATCATTCCCACCGGATAAGTCGGCAATATACTTTCCAATTTGTTCAGACTCTTCATATATTTCAGGTTCGAAACCTAACAGTTTATGCAGGTTTTTGCATTTTGTTAAATCGATCTTATACCCGTCTTTTAACTTGATGGCTATTCTTTGCCGTTCCTCAACTATACCAAATAGAATTGGCGGATCATCCCCAAAAAATTTCAGCATGTAACGGTTCAACCCCTTAACAGTATAATTTCCATCCGGTAGAGACAGCTCTAACCACTGATGGTCATCATAATATGAAAAGGTCTCATCTTTGATATTATCCCAAGAAACGTACATTGAAAAGGACTGAAGAGCAATCTGCTTAAACCTAAATGGTCTGGAATATTCAATTGTAAAGTCTTCTGACTTTTCAGAGTTTTTCGAATCTAATATTAATAACACCATTTATTTATAGAGAACATTTATTTCATTATGGTCACTAGGTTCTTGGGTAAAAGAATACAAGACATCTTCAACAGACTTACCATTGTTTCTTTCACTAATATATTTCATACAAAAGTAACCACATTTGACAGAGGCCGGGTGTTGTAAAAAGCTTGAGTTATAACCTATTTTTTTCCCAGAACTTTGCAGATATTTCTTAATACTCGTAGGAATTTTGTAAACATGTTCTCCAAAAGGATCAAAGTACTCCACGAAATTGTTATTAGGGTCGTTATAGTAACATACCCAGTGTGTACCAGGTCCTGTTGCTATGTCCAAATTAATAATACCGTTCTCGAACCGTCTCATCTTTTTAGGCAACAGATCCGAAGTGAAGACACCCCTAAACCCTCTTTCTTGCTTCATATTGTCTTCAATTACTTCGTTGGATATTCCCAGTTTTGATAGACTCCCTTTCCACGGGGCTTTTTTTGAGCACAACCCGATCCGGAAATTTTATCCAAAGCTTTCTTTGCTCCCCATCCAGCTGCCCCACTTGCGGCACCTAAAGCCAACGCCTTAGCTCCGGCAATTAATGCAGGTAAAAATGGAGCTAGAAAGGGAAGAAAGCCACCTGTTTTCTTGAGTTGTGTCTTGCTAATAGTAATTCTCTTTCCCTTCCCGATTTGAGCTATTTGTGTTGGAGTTAAGTACATGTCATAGTTAGAAGGTTTTGTCCTATCTATTTGTAGAGAAACTTCTTCTCCTTTCTGGTATGCAGATTTTAATTTAGCAATCTGATGATCGCTTAAGTGTATTTTGGTTTTGACGTAGTTACTCATTTATTTAATAAGAAATTTTTATAGTATTCTTTTACTTGTTCGTTGTTTAGAGTTCCTTCTCTTAATAACGCATCCAGTAAATCAACGACTTGAGTGTGCAATTTTTTACTCTTGGATCCATTACATATTTTATCGGTGAATCGAGCCAAAATTTCCAGTTTATCTTCCACTCCTTTACCGAGGTATATTTCTTTTCTTTGTAGGTCCCTCAACCGCTCTCGATAATCCTCTAAGGTAATCATATGTTCTCTTAAATAATCAGCTTTAGTTAATAGTTTATCTTCTCTTTCTTCATCCTTTTTGGTCATTCGAGCAATCTGACTCATAACGTTTCCTTTTTGACGAGCCAATTTTAAGTAAGTACTCTTTACTCTATTGATAACTTCCTGCAAAGCATCCTTGGACTCATTGTACAACTTTGAGGGACTTGGAAAATTATTTTTCTCTAAATACTCTACATCCAAATCTTTATCAAAATAGAAGATATTTGGAGTCGCTGGAGTCGCTGGAGGCGGTTCAATTGCAAGAGGAATCTTATCAACAGCATCTTTTATAGCCTTAAAATGCTCCTTTCTAGTAACATCTTGTTGTTGAAGTTTCTCGGTCACAGGCTGGTGAAATTCAGACAATGTTCTCTGCAGACCTAATTTTTGTTCAAGATTTTGTTCGTTGTTCTTTCTAATCTCCGCTTGAATCTTAAACACTTTCAGGTCATTCTTAACTTCTTCTCTTAGCTTCTTATTTCGCTCTTTTTGTAAAGCATTCATTTATTAGTAAGCAAATTATTTTTTACTGGAAGCAAATCGGGTTTTACTGGAAGCAAACTATTTTTTACTTGAAGCAAAAAATTTTCACATTAAATAAAGATGATTCCAATTGAAGATTATACCGAACCAGAAGAGTTAGCCGATGCAAATCAGCATTATTTATTACCGAAGCACCCTTTCAGACTTTTGATCGCTGGCGCTTCAGGCACAGGTAAAACGAATTTATTACTGAATTTCATTTATGATTACCTTGAGTTTGATAACTTGTTCATTTGTGCTAAAGACATGTTTGAACCCAAGTACACTAGGCTCAAAGAAAAGTACACAATGTTTGATGGTGTGGATATTAAAGATATATTAGCAAAGTATCCCAAAAAGAAGAAAAAAATTATGCTCGAGTTATTTGATAAATACGGCAAGAAAGGAACCTTATTTTCCTCGGATACAAAAGACTTTATATCAGTGGACGATCTGGACCCATCTTGTAAAAATGTCGTTGTCTTTGATGACTGTGTGACAGACAAAGACCAGAAGAGTATCGAAGATTTCTTCATCCGAGGTAGGAAGAAGAATGCCTCAATCATTTACCTCTCTCAATCCTATTACAGAACGCCTATTGTTATTAGGAGAAATTGCAACTACTTGATATTTTTTAACCTCCAACAGAGGGAGATTCAACAGATTATAAGGGAGGTAGATGGCAATCTAACGAAAGAAGAGTTCAATCGATTGTACAAAAAGTGCATGCAACAACCATATGATTTTTTTATGCTTGATTTAGTGAATCCAGCCTTGAGATATCGGAAAAAATATTTCATCCCTATAAATAAAGATGGAAGAATACTTACGGAAGAAAATTTACGTGTATAGAAAGAGTTACCACCATTATCATAAGATAAAGATTTCACTATCCATTACAAATTTCCTTTGCAGTTCATTGGGCTTATCCGCTTTTGCGATGGTACCCTTAGCCGCTCTGAGCTTAAGTGCTGGTATAGTCGAAGTTATCGAAAAGTCCATGAATATCGTCGAAAGGAATGAAGAGTATAAGCAGTCTTACAAGTTTTATAAGCAACTGCTGAATTCATTCAAATCAAACGCATTATCAGAAGAAGAGGTGTACAGCAGAGAGGATGATTTTATCAATAATTCAGTCTACTTACCCAGAGAAAAATACATGAAACAAACCCAACTGAATGGTTATGAGTATGTGAGTAAATAATTTTTTACATATAAATAAATGAAGAAAGGAAAAGGAGTTATAAACTCTGCAATCAATAATTTACCATTTGAAATGCATCTACCTGGTCACCAATTTACAGGGCCAGGAACTCAATTGCTCAAAGGTAAAACTAGGCTAAACCCTGATTTAACATATAAAGAATGGAGTAAGCCCATTAATAGAGTCGATGAAGCTGCATATAAACATGATGTGTGTTACCTAAAAAACAAAGACACCGAAACAAGAAACAAGGTGTGTGACACAAACATGATAAAAGAACTTGAAGATATTCCCAATCCAACTCTCCGGGAAAGGCTAGATAGAGCTGTTGTGAAGCCAATTATCAAAGCAAAGAAGACATTTGGAATGGGTTCAAAAATATACTGCTTAAAATGTAAAACCCACACCGAGACTAAAGACGTGCAGCACACTACCTCAAAAAATGGCAGACCTATGATGAAAGGAATCTGCATGGATTGTGGCTCTAAAAAGAGTCGTTTTTTACCGTTAAAGGGGTAACTGAGGACCCCGAAAAAGTTTATTACGATCCGGAGACTGGATATTGCGGTATAAACGAACTCAGTAGAAAAACAGGTTTAAGTCGAAAAAAAGTCTCAGATTTCTTACATCAACAAGATGTGTACACAAAACACAAACCACTCATCAGTAAGTTTAAAAGAAGGAGAACTTATGTCTCACACATTGATGATCAATGGCAAGCAGATTTAATGTTTGTCTATAAATTTGCGAGGAGTAAGCATAATGATGGAACTAAATATCTACTAACAGTTATTGACTGCTTCAGTAAATATGCATGGGCCATTCCTATTAAAGACAAATCATCAAGCGAGGTGACTCAAGCATTTAAAAAGATCTTCAAAGAGCGGGTTCCGGAAAGGATTCAGACGGATAAAGGCCTAGAATTCGTTGGCCATACCACTCAAGAGCTATTTAAAGAGAAAAATATCCAATGGTTCACAACAGAAAATGTTGAGATAAAAGCGGCAATGATTGAAAGGTTTAACCTAACGCTAGGCAATAAAATAAAGCTCTACTTATGTCAAAATAACACTGAAAGATATATAGACGTACTAGACCAATTAGTGAAGAATTACAACAACTCATACCACAGAAGCATAAAGATGACGCCTGTGGAAGCCAGTCTGGATGAAAAGTGTGGAGAGGTGTATCGTAACCTGTTTAAAGAAAAGACCATACGCAAACCTAAATTTCAGGTAGGGGATAAAGTAAGAATATCAATATATAAGTCCACCTTCAGAAGAAGTTACCAAGCGACCTTCACGGAAGAGGTATTTATCATTTCCGAAGTGTTAAAGACCGACCCTATCACCTACAGGGTAAAGGACTTAAGTGATGAAGAAGTGAAAGGTACTTTTTATGATAATGAACTGGTAAAATATGATAAGAAAGACAGCGTGTATAAGATTGAAAAAATAATCAGAAAGAAAGGGGACAAATATCTAGTAAAATGGGTAGGCTATCCTGAGACCAGTTGGATCCATAAAAACGATCTTCTATAAATTTATTTTTAATAGCTGTCATGGCTATTAAAAATTGATCAACCATCACTTATTGGGGTCCAGTTTAAAGCTTCGAAAACGGTTCGACAGATTTCTTCATTCTGCTCAAGTGTTTTCTTCATTTTAGGTAACTTAAGCGGTACCTGAAAATCTCTTTTCCGCAACAGATGAAATAAAATGTATTCTTTGCTGATTAAGTTTTTCCGCTCTGGAAACAATTCTTCATACTTATGGATAAATGTTAAGAATTCAACCAAGATCACATCTTCTAAGGGTATATTAAACCCATTTAACCATTTAGTAAGATTTTTCACTCTGCTTTGACTCCTCTGTTGCATCTTCATCATCAAATACAATTGCTTTCTATCTAGAGGACGTTTATGAGGATTGTATCTCAGCTCTTCATGGCATGTCATACAGACGTAAAATTCATAATCATCTTTTGTTATATATTTGTGCTTACACTCTTGAGTCTTATTTTCCATGGTCTTTGATTTGTCTAGACCAAAGAATCTTATTATTTCCATCATTTCGTCTGACATTTATTAATACAAGTCTTCTCTTTAAATAAGAAAAAATACAGAAATCAATTCAGCTTTCAAGGACCGACGAGCCATCCAACTTTTCATCATGTGAATGAACCCCCCTCAATATTTTAAGCATTTAAAGAGATGCATTTAATTTATAAAGATATAATAAAGATGGAAACCTTTCGGCAGTTGCAAGACTACTGTCGGGAAAATAATATTCGAGGTTACTCGAAACTGAAGAAGTCGGAACTGATTGAGCTCATTCAATACCATAATGGCTTTTCCAGTTTCCATAATGACTTGTTCAACAAGCCGAGGAAGAAGAGGGAGCTTAAAATAAGGTGCTGTGGTAAGTTATATAAGGAGTCTAGCATAAATAAGCACTTGCAAACTAAGGCTCATCAAAACTATAAGCCTAAGAAGGCAACTACTAGTCAGGAGGATCACTTAGAAGATTTCAACAACATGCAGAGACTGCATCACATGACTCACCCCCAACTACGGGAATTTTGTCGAACGCATGACATTACAGGCTATTCCAAGTTAGGAAGGAAGGTAGATATCATATCATACATAGAAAGAGTGCTATTCAACCGCCACTTCGGGTT
>JAPDSC010122887.1:3158-24553 GCA_026290005.1 Latrodectus geometricus | reverse complement strand
ATATATCTTATAATGCATATATGATCACAAATACAGTATGGAATGATTAAATTTTCATACCCACACTTATATTTTTGTATATGCACATCTACCTAATATATAATCAAAATGTTATATCTTTAATAAAATTTATTTTCTCATATATTTCACTACGTCTTACAGAAAAAACCTGCAGACATTTTTGCACGCCTTTATAACTATTCAAAACATTGAACTCTTGCTCCTGTATAATTTACCGTATCACCTAATTACTTAGTTCACATGTCTCTGATCGAATTTTTCCCATGTCTTTCCTTCACTCCTTTTATCCGCAAGATCTCTGTATCTGCCATCTTTCCATGTCTGGAACATACTAAAGTTAAATGTGGCAATTTTACGATATCGTTTGTTAGAAAAAAATTCATAGTGTAATGTGTTATAACTCTAAGACATTACTCGAGCAGACCCAGCATTTGTGTATCTCTATGATTCTTCACTGGCTCTTATTATAGTCAAAAGAATTGCACAGAATATTAATACACCATTCACAATATTTTATGTTTTACCTTCCATTCTGTTGATTTCAGGAATGTATTATTTATTTATATATTTGGAAATTTTATAATTAACATATTTACTATTAAAACAATCTATTGATCTGTTTTTACCAGTGAAATCTTGGGCTATAACATATCAGAAATCTAAGCCAATTCTGTAACATTATATCTAAAAATCAATTTCAAAATTTTATAATTTTGAATAAATAACTAGCTTAATCTTTATAGAAAATGTCAGTCCTTTCATTTTTACTTTTAATCTATTATTAAAAGATCAACTTATAAAAGACGATTCTTTTTTTCTTCAAAAATACAAATATAATATTTTACAAATGTGTAATAAATTTTAATTGTTTTTTTTTCATAGAAAACTATTTTGAATTAAATGTTTAAAATATAAGTACTAATCTTTTTGTTTATGACTCAAGTTGTACATGAATCAGTAGTATTTTTCAGATATCACGAAACTTATTGGCATTATTATCACCAAGCACGAATTTGGAGCAATATCAACAATAAAAAATCAATCGTTCTAGTATAAATTCTTTATAGCGCAATATTTTATTGCACCCATAATAATAAAATTAAATTCGAAAGCAAAAAAATCAAAATATACTTGAACAAGAAATCACAAATTTCTTTAAGCTATATGTTAATCTTTAAATATCAAATTACAAGCGCAGATTTTATAACTTGACCTTCATCTATGATTGCTATCTTTAACGCTTCAACACACAATTATAGCGATATCATCACTATAGAGATTTCGCATTCATTTTCTTTCCTTAGCGCAAAAAAAATGCGCGTGTGCAGTTACATAAGTGATTAATTACATAATTTACGATTTGATTATCTATACAATGATTTTAATAAATGATGATGAAATAATTATAGTAAAAAGAAATAACAACCGAAACTTTTGAAACAATAGAACATTATAAAAATCTATAGTTTATTTTTTACAAACAGTATATGATTAAATAAAAAGCGAAACATACAGCGAAGAAGGAAAGATGTTCTGCGAGCCTTTATATAATTCTAAAGGAAATATCGCATTCAGAAGCAAATTTTTATCTTTGAACTAGTGCTGATAAGGGTTTTAGAAACAATTGTTTTTCTCGTCTAAGTGATTGTTTTTTAAGGGATGTTGAATATTCACTTCATAAATCTTAACATATATTCAACATGGAGTATACTCTAGCGTTAGCGATTGTTACTCTCACAGTTCTTGTGATATATTGGTTAAATGGAAATAAGCACAGAAAATTTCCACCAGGACCTTGGGGTGTACCTCTGATTGGTTACATTCCATTTATGAGTTCAAAACCGTATCTGGATTTTCAAAAACTGGCAAAAAAATATGGACCCATTTACAGGTACACTATTTATATTTGCTTTCTAAATATCCAATTAAGTTTCTTCCAATGTGTCAACTTAGATTAATTTGCAAATATTTCTCTATTGGCTCACTGTACATCGTTTAAATACTTTCATATGCTTTCTTCAGAGTAAATGTGATTTTAGATTTTAATGATTATAAATTTAAGAAAATTTTCAAAATAGTTGCAAATTACATTTTTAGATTAATAAGAATTAATACTGGGTGAGTGAAGTTTTTAAAAAGTTTGTTATCTGTGTGTTGCTTAGTATTTGTCATTAATTTTAAAAAATAAAATAAAGCCAATAATTTTTACAAAAATTCTAGTATTAATCAGTTTTAAGAAATGTAAAATGCATTTATAATTATATAGGTGTATGAATAATAACAATCAGTGTCATGTACAAAAAATTATGGATTAAATATTCTTTTTAATAAGAGTAATTTGCATAAATCTTTTTAAAATTGTGACCCCAATTGCATGATGGAAAGTCAAATATTTAAATGAAAAGTTTGGAAATTTCAGATTTACAAGAAACAATAATTTAAAAAATCAACTTTAGCTGTAGCAAAAATTTTATAGATAATTGTAATTCTAAATTTAAAAAAATTTCGCAGCTACAATAAAATTTTTTCTGTACTGTAAATAGTAAATTATTATTCCAGCAAATAAAGACACTGAAGTCTGAATTTCTGGTGAAAAAATTTACTTAAATTAGAAAAAGCTTAAATTAAAAATTATTTTGTTTAATTTTAAATTATTTTAATGGTATCAAAAACTGCATAGATCATTCTATGAAAGATAAAGAATAATTAGTAGAAGGAAGATACAACAACATTCGCATCCAATGATCACATGATTGCCTTTTACCACAGAAATTAACAATGCAACATGAAGTAGCACGTGACTCTAGAAGCATGTATAAAAATTCTTCATTTGCTCAAATATTTCAAATACACTATTTATCTTAATTGCAAAAGAGAATATGATTTGCTTTGGATCCAAAGGCCACAGTAGTTCATGAATTGTAAAATTTGAAGCCTTGCCTTTTTGCTTTTGCTAATGTGTATCATAACTGGAATAATACCTGCAGACCACATGGAAATTGAGATGAAATATATTTTTTGTATATAATAGTGAAAATTACTTCCTACAAAGCATAAGGATTGACCACTTTGCTGCAATTAAATAAAATAAAAATGTCAAATTAACAAGAAGAATCTGTTTAAATTTTCTATCTAAGAAGACAATACAATCCACTCTGCTGTATATGGAACTCTGAAGCATGTTAGCAAATATTCTCGATAATGTCATTCGATTGTTGTTTTTCTGCTAGTAGACTAATTAAAATAAATGGTTTTACCACACAGTTTCCACCCTAACTGGATAAAGTATAAACTTCAATCATAAATATCAATATAGACAGATTTATAACGAATCGTCAAGTAAGAATACATTCTAATACTATCACTATCACGTCTTTTCTGTGATAACGTTAGTCAACAGAAAATACTTAAGTGGAATAAATAGTGAACGCCATACCGATACATAGATGATGATCAGTTGTTCAAATAAATAAATTTAAGTTAAAAAACCTTACATTAATTCCCATTTCATTGAAAAATATTTGAGTAACATATATAGTAAGTAACATGTTGGTATTTTCTATGCTGATATGGACTTAATTATGATAAGCAAGCGTATTTTTTTATCTTCAGGATGACACAGATGCGCTTAATAAAATTATTATAAAAATCACTGGAAATGCTTTGTTTTATTTAGTTAATTGTATTGCGTTATCCTTATTTGAACTCAGACTGTAATTGCATATTTACACAGTCTTAGAAAAGCATTAAGAATAATAATGTTTAGAATTGATTCACTCTTACTTTAGATGGCAAAGTAATAGAGTAGTAGAAATCACTCTCAAATAATGTCTACAGTAATAAAAAAGCAGGATTATTCTTTACATGAATTTAAATTAATAATAGAGACTTCTGACTTGAAATCAAATGAAAAAGGATGTTACACTGTCGTTAGAAAATTTTAGTCTGTTGAAGCTGCAAAAATATAAAGTCTATGACATACTATGGAAAAAGAAGTTCAAAAATAAGTTTAAAAATATTTATTTGATGTCATATGTAAAGATAATGTAGGGAAATCCAGTTACTGGTCGAGAAGGAAATACTCTGTCTACTCACATTTTTCATTTATGGGGCTCAAATAAGAGTAGTGGACCAATTTTAACCAATGAATTTTTGAGATTAGAAAACATTACAACATGATTCACAAATAGCTTGCATGATAATACAAATGAAGAATATACTGACGTGTATGAGATTTTGGTAGAAATAGACAGTCATCAAAGCAGATATACCAATAGCTGCATCCAATTCATATCACATATTCGTAATGATCCATCGACGATTACAAAGATAGCAAGTTTAAGGTAAGACAACAGGCACAGTTCTCTACCCGGAGATAGAAGAACTTGTAAGGAAAATATTTGGTGATTTTCTGCCTGCAAGTAGTACACGAGCAGAATGGGATCAACGGGACAAAGAGAAGAGAGGAAGATTATTCATGCTGAAAATAATCACTCCTAAATGTACAAATCTTAGTTGAAGTTCACATTTACACAAGAATATATTTCTAGCCACCAGTGACGCAAGCTCCATTTGTGCTTAACCCACATATTTAATAAAAATACATATATGTTTTTTTTAATTAAAAGGATTATGCTATTTTTTATTAATTCTAAATTTCAGTGTGAAGCTTGGAAGCCAAAACGTAATTGTGCTCAGTGACTATGAACACATCAAAGAAGCTTTTGCTCAGGATGCTTTTATGGGACGACCCCCTGAGCAACCCTTTGAAGTTACCAAAGAAACATTTGGTAAATATTTTTGATTTAGTGAATATCTAGTACATGAATAATTCAACTATAACTGCAATTCTTTAAATTGTTCGTTTCCTAATACTCATATATTTTTAAGGATTAGTATAAATCATTAGAAATCCTCATTTGTTACATATGTTACATGTTCTAAAATCAATTCTATTATAAATTCCATTTTAATAGTACCAGTTAAAAAGCCGCAATTTCACTTTCAGAACAAAAGTCGCAATTTTAATAGATTTACACTAGTCATCATAAATTAAGGAAAAATTACGAAAATGACGATAACGCAAAATTTATGAGCGGAATTTAATGAAACTTATACACACCATACAACACATAAGATGGTATAGAAGAGTAGAAAATGATATTACCAGACAATTATGGTGGTATAAAAATTATCATATACAGTGAACAAATGGGAGGTGTAAGGAAACCTCGGGAGGATCATACCTTTAATATCAGGTATGATCCTCCCGAGAATCATTACATCACACGTAACGAGGCCTGATACTCTCAATTATGCGGTCTATTACTTGTGTAGGAAGCGCGTGTCATTGCTTTTCCAAAGCAGTTGAAAGCATGGCTAGGGTCCTAGGGAGAGGATTGAGAGCAGCTACACGTCATTCTAGAGCGTCCTAAACATGCTCGATTTGGTTAAGGTCCAAAAATTGAGCATGCCAGCAGGAGTTGCGGTTCTATTCGAATATCAGTCATCGGGAATCGTGGTAGCGCGTGGCTGCCCTTAGCTGAACTTCTTGGATGCCGAATCTGAGGCTAGAAATTGTTGCCAAAATCTATGAATCACAAACGGACTCGCGTTCAGCCCTTTGGTCACTTCTATCTGATTTTGTCATGCCCTTGTATTTTCATAGCTCATCATAGAAATTGTCCCTTCAATTGATGCCTGGAGGCCATTGTTTTAATTTCGCTATACGAGATTTCTTATCTCAGGCTGTGACAATTGGCACCGTGCTCTGCGACACTTATTTTTATAATCCTAACAAATAATATATTCCTATAGCAGCCCCACTATTTTGCATAACTTCATATCATTTAGCTCCTTTTACTTACTAACATATTTAAATTTCAATGAGATTGGCTAATTTTTCAGAAATTTATAGCTCTTTCAATAATAATTTTTGAGTGATTTTTTCTTAACTTTTAGAAATCAGTGTATTATCTTTGTGACTTTGAAACACTATAAATTAGTTATCATATTGTTGAGAAAACATTATCCTGGTCTGGACAAATCCCTCTACATCTAATTTTGGCTCTTAAATTTATTTCATTCATTCGTTTCATTACATATGCATTAAATTACTTTTATTATAATATTTTATATGATTGATAATGAAAATGGTAAGCTTTCATGCTTCATACATAATTTCTTGTTTTTTTCGTAATATTTTGTTAATAAATGCAAAAAACATCATTTTGAATATAGCTAATTCTGTTTGATACGTACTTAACTTCCCCTCGTCCAAATTTTTTGGGTACGTGTTTAATATATTAATAAAAAAAAATGCTTTCTAAAGACTGCATATTGGTACATTACTACGGTAAATTTCATGTAAATAATATTTATTTATCTAAGGCATACCAAACAAAATGCTTCAATTTGAACTTTAGGATATTATTCAAGGATCATTGATGATTGTTCAAAACAGAGTATTTCAATTCTATTTTTCAACAGAAAATTATTTCTTATTAACTAATTATTTCTGGCTTAACTTGATAACTGTTTGTTCTTCATACCAACAATTAATAAATAGTATATATGATGTAAAATTTGTATGTGAAACCAATATTCAACACGTATTTAAATTTTTTTCACCATGTTCGAATGTTGCAGTCTCAAGAAATATAATCTTTAGTTATTTGCAGTGTCACATTGAAGGTAAAAATTTTCAAAATATTTATTCTAAATTTTTAGATAGAGTTTCAAAATTATATGTGTCTGATCAGTTTCATTTGCAGATGAATTTCACAAATACACTTAGCTGAAGTGTATGTCTTTCATTTGAAATATTAGCAAACGGAGTGCTATTTTTAGAAACTCTTATTAGAAATACATAGTAAATTTTGGTTTGACCAGAGTAAAGAAGAGAAGAAAAACCGTTAATCAGGAAAGATTTATTATACCTCTACGGGTAATGCTAAAAGACATTTTCATACATATTTTAAGTAGCAATGATGCGTAGTTCACTAAAAGGGTGCATAAATACTTGTCCTTTAAAGAATCGATAGACAATGCACCGATGATCAAAAAGTACTATTTTATCATAGTGCACCTTTTATCGGTTTCTTAAAAGAACAGTGATTATCAGCTGTATTTGTGAAGTACTTATTATCATCAATATTAGTTGACATTAATGGTTTCCTTTCGTAGGGCAAAATCATTGATGGTACTTTCTGGATATATTGTCAGAACCATTGTGTGTGTGCAAGTATTAATTTTAAAAAACGCCAACACTGTTTCAGTTTTTTTATGTGTCAACGAGGAGGAAAATTATTGTGATTGTACAGGTCGATACAAAACATGAACGTGATTGGTAAAGAAATTGGTGACAGGATTAGAATTTTCCCACCTCCATCTTTTTTCATATTATATTAAAATGGATAAGCCAATATCCCTTATACTGTACTCTATAGAAGTAAAAGGATTTCTTGATTCTGTAAAACTCGAAATAAAAATAGCCACTTTATTCATATCAGTAATATTAACGAATTGATCCAACAATTGACAATTGAAAGGACGAATTGATACGTTAAGAGGGTTGTCCAGAACGTAAAGACAATTTTGTTGTGAGAAATGAAAAAAAGCATACTTTTTGAAAAAAAACTATTGCAAACAATTCAGAATTTCCATATAATACTTTTCAGCCTGAAGCTCATTAAATAAACTTGTTAATGTATTCTTCATTATTTCCAAAACTCTTACCAACCAAAAACTGTTTCAACATAGGTAAAAAAGGAAATTGCTGGATACAAGGTTAGAATTTTCAAAAACTTCCTTTCCAAATTAATCCAGCCATACCTGATTTGCGGCAGCAATTTAAGAGCGGGAAGAAATCGTGAAACAGATCATTTCCTCCAGAAAGTGCTATAGCCTCTTTTTTTGGATGGCTCACTATAATTTTCTATAGTTTTACAATTATTCTAATTATATTAATAATTAATTCTCAGATTTGTGTTTAAAATTTTTCCAAAGGTTTTCTAAAAACATGAAAATTTTTGGCATGAAATACAGTGAAAACATGACTTAAAAACTGGCGCTAGAAAAATATAGAATTATGAAGGTCGTAAAAGATACCAAAAATTTTTATTTTTAAAAGGTAATTAAATAAAAAAAAAGGAAGATTCACGTATGTAATACAATTTTGTTATTTTAATACATATTATGTGCTTTTCGTTTTTTCTAACAAAAGTTTCTTCTTCGGACAAGTCTCGAAATCTGGTATAACGGTGTGAGTGATTCGACTTAGATTGTGAGAAAGTTGAAGTACGGGAGAATGCTTACTTTAATAAATGAAATTAATTTTAGCATTCAACTATATATGTATATATCTGTAAATACATTCAGGAACTTTAAAAATAACGCACCAAGAAAAATACATGTTATTGAAATGAAGTTTAATGCACATAATGATACAGATGTGAGGTTCATTTAATCCCAAAATCAAGAGAATTAAACAAATACAGTGAACACAATTAGACAAATAATAATATAGAATGCAATCTTAATAGAGCGTAGGACCGCCTCTTTCTGCAATACATACCGCCACATGGTCCAGCATTGATTTAAATAGATATCTGATGTTGTCCTGAGACAGATGTACTTACAAATCTTGAAAAGTCACTTTTTCACAATCATATACAGAGTGACTAGGCAACATCTGAAATTTCAGCTGATCACAAACATGCTCTGTTGGGAACAAATCTGAGGAGTGGGCCAGTTATGGAAGAGTCTGAATATGACGTAAAAAAATCTTGACCAACTCGAGCTATATACGGACAAGCTAAAAATTGCCCCTGAAAGACTATTTAGAAAAGGTCCCACGTGGGGTTGAAGAATGACGTCAACATAAAGCTGGCCCATTCAGATTCAACGTACCTTAACTAGAGGGGATCGGCTATCATAGGCCATGACCCCCAGACTAATACCTGTGCAGTGTGGACAATGTGTCGCGCGAAAGTGTGAGGGGAAGTGTATCGTTCACCAGAGAGCGTCCACATCCACATGCGGTTATTATCTGGCCCCAAATCGAACTGGAATTCATCATTAAATACTACATTTTGCATATCTGTGGAATTCCAAGTTGGTTAGGCTTTGCACCATTGCCGATGGAATTGTTGATGTTGTGGTGTTAAAGGCAATACACGAAATGAGTGCTTGAATATCAGATTCGCTTCGTCAAGTCAACTGTAAATGGTTTGTGGAACAACTAGTACCCACACATTCGCATATCTCGTGGAACGATTCATTACGGAATCTACAGAACCTTGCTATATGAAACTTTAATTTTCTCACATCGCCGACCTCCTAGTAGCCCCAGATATGATACTCCTCCTATGAGTAGCATTTTGTGTCCACTGCTCTCAATATGTTCTGACGCACACACCGAACGATCAATTTGGTGAGTAATACGACTCGTCTACCAGTTTGAGGTTTTCAAGCCGATGATGAGGCCTGTCTCAAACTGTCTTAACTGTGCAAAATGTCTTCTCGCATATCTCTGTGTCATTATTTGCTAACTTAAGTATTCCTAGCATATTAACCAAATATTTTACTCCAATAGCTGATGTAGTTGGATTACAGGCTCTGCTCCATATGCCAATTTTAAGCTCATTTTTTTTTTTCAGGAAAGTACATCAAATTTCTCTAAAATCCCCTAATATATAATTATTTTTAAGTCATACTAATATGCATAGAGGAAAATTATGAGACTTTAAGAGAACAATGTCTCTTTTCTTGTCTTTGGTATGGAGAAAAAACTTTAGAAAATAATGATTAAAAAAGTAGACCCTACGCTACTTTTACTTTCGATTTCCCTAGACAAGTAAATTTGCCCAAATGGCGGATATTGGGTTATAAACTGCAAAGTTGAGTGACAGAAGATATATCACAAGAAGTCATTGTTCATAGGAGGCTGATTTCCTTAGACGAATAATTTTTTTAATAATTTTCAAACTTCGATAATGAGGACCTCAAAGCGTAACTTGAAGATTATCATTCAGATTACTTAGTTTAATTCAGTTAATCTCATTATTGAAACACCAGTGTCTCGTCACAGATTTTTTCCAATTCTCATTTCATTATTGAACTATCATTATCCCAACTTTGAAGAATATAATTCTCTACCTAAATTTTCTTTTCTCTCATTACTTTCTGCGAGAAATAAATTATAAATTGAAAACTATAACTCCTTAAGAACATTCAGGCAATTTTTACTTCTCAGTGATGCTTTTCTTAAATGTATTAAGCTTTTTTGTGGTGTGGTATTTTGTAATAAATTAAAGTATGTGCTTAGGAATACTTCTAGATGCTTGTAAATACTACTTTTGAAATTATCTATAATTTATGATTCACGTATTATATAATTCTGTTTCATACTTTCTTTCTAACAGAAACTAAAGCATTCATAGGTCTGCCATGGAAAGAGCAACGAAGAGTTTCATTGCATATACTTCGAGATCTTGGCTTAGGAAAAACCAGTTACGAAGTTCATATAAAAGTGAGTTCTAAGGTGTTAAAAATTGGAAGTATATGCTAGTTACTTAAAAAAATATATTTATCTTGCAAAAAATAGCTTTAGTTTTAGGAAGTTATCCAGTTTGAGTTCTAACTTTTTTCTTTATATTCAAATATATTTTACACTAACTATTGTTTGTAAAAAAGACTCACTATGAATGAATGACATGTTTAAGCTGATTCTTTCAGCTCCATTATAGGGCATACTCCAAATAATCAGGATTGCACAGTCTTTATGCATGTTTATGCTGAGCAGTGGACTTTGGATGGAAACCATATAAACAGAAAGATATTGGAAATAGTGCAGTCATCTATTAATGATAAACATGAGGTGATACTTAAGTATGAGTTCTTGCCCAATGCCTACATTTCTACTTATTGAAATTTGGATGGAAAAGAATCACTGGCTTTCGTAAAGCAGCCTATTAATGCATTTCAAACGAACACATTAATTAATTAAAATACACTTCTTGATAATATCTATATTAAAAGTTAAAAATTTATAAAATCAAAAAATTGTGCCTTTTATAAGATGTATAACTAATTTAAATTTGAACAATGAATTTTTTAATTATTCAGGAAGAACTTCATGATTTGTTGGAATATTTCGAAAACTTGAATGGCAAACCAATCGATCTGAAACCAGTTCTTTCCTCCAGTATGTCAAACAATGTCGCCACTTTAGTTTTTGGAACACGAATGAAGTATGATGATCCTGTACGAAAGATGCTAGATGATGCCATTAACGAAAGCGCAGCAGCAGCTGGACAAGTAACATGGGAAATATTTTTCCCAGGCCTTGCAAAAATCGTCAAGTTTTTAGGCTTAAGTGGAGCTAAAAAACTTTCTAAAATTGTGCAGAAGTCAAGAGATTATACCGTGTAAATATATATTTTTTTATTTAGTACTCATTTAAAACCTATACTTCTAAACAAAAGATAATTTTATTTTAATGCAATATTTCAATATAATACAAACACTCTTTCGCAATGGACTTATATATGAATTTGTTTTAGCTATATCAAAATATTACAATAATCGAATGGATGATTCATTGCAATATAGATTACTTTTTAATAGAGATCAGTCTTTAATCCATATCGCAGGCATAGAGCGAACCAGATAAAACTTACGATAGCGAATGTTGAGCTGTTTTACTTTTTTTGGAACTGTTTTACTATCCTCACAATTTTTACATGATTCATAAGTATGATCACGATGCATTTCATATTTTATTTCATTACAACAGCAAGTTTTATTTCAAGCAACGAATTTGCCATTAAATTACCTTCTATAATATTTAAAATAATTTTCATTACTGAAGGCAATTTTTGATGATTGATACCTTAATAATTTTTGATTTCTGATTGTTTCATATTTGAAAATAAAGTGAAAATTTTTATTTTTTTTTTCTGAATTTCTTAAAACAATCCCTAATATTAATAAGATTACGACTTTTCTAATGGTTGTAATGATCATGCTTAACACTCTTATTAAATAGTTGTTTGTAAAACCATTCGTTTCGGGAAATAATTAGTAGTAATCACTGTATAATCAATGTATCAATTATATGCTACTTTCATTTAATTTATGCTATGATACTAATATTCTGTACGCCGGCCAATGACTGAGTGATAAGCGTTCCTGATTCCTAGGCTGTTGGTCCTGGGTTTGAATCCTGGTTTGGACTTGGACGTTTCCTTCCTTTCTCTCTCCCTGCATTTATTTGTCCTTTCTTCTGAGATGATGGAAGAATGTGCCCTCCCCCCGCTATAAACGGGTGTGTGATGTGGTTAATGCTACTCGCCTCCGTGACTTGGTTCACAGGTGCCCACCGGGTAACGCTAAATGTGTAGCAGTTTCCGGCTTGTTGTGGCGAAGGGTTAATCACTCAGTGTCCGCCGTTTATAAAAAATAATAATAATATTCTCTATAAGAATGACATCATTTACGAATAACTTGTTGTTGTTGTGTGCCAGCCAGGCTGGCAATATGGGGTGCGCTGCTCCACTTGTCCAACTACACCATATTTGGTGTGGAGTCCGACTTCCTCAATACACACATGCCATAGGTACCCGTTTATAGGGTAGGCAACCATTCACGCACAAAGAAAGGACAAAGATAAGAGAGAGAGAAAGTACATCCATGCTCGAGCCAGGATTCGAACTCAGGTCCTATCCATCTGTAGTCAGGTACGCTAACCACTAGACAGATTGGGCGGCTAGGAATAACTTAAAAAATATGAATGAGTGAATAAATTAAGAATTTTTTTTAAATGTTAAAATCAAAAGTTAAAATTAATTATAAATATTATCTGTTAGTTTTCTTTTTAGTTTTAATCGTTAATAATTTATTAATCAAGGATGTCTTGTTGGTTTTAAGTTAATTATTTTTAAATGATTATTTTTCTGTGGTGTTTTGGTACTGATTATTGATTCTGCAATAGTAACTCATTATGAATTCTTACTACTGGCACAAACATAATTAGAATTATACAGACTACAAATAGAATAACGAATTATCTTTTTGGATGAACTACAAATATATTCTTTGTTTTCCGAAATTTATAAATAAATATTTTACACAAAAAAATGGCAGATTAATTATTTTTATTTTCTGAAGACATATCACTTAAACATATGTATTGGAGGTATACAGCACAAAATATGTATGTACCTTGTCAATGGCCTAGGATTGTTTGACACATAAGGTGTTCTATTATTTACGAAATCCTTATCAAAATAAAATCCGGATCAAGATACTTCTTCGGTAATGCTTTGATAGTACGTGATCAGTGTGCTATTAGCTGTACATAATTTACAGATATTTTAAACTAACGATAGTTTAGAGTCCTATTTTCTGAAAGGAAAGGAAGCTGGATAGTGTTTTCTCAACACGAAATGTATAATAACTTGTCATTGGCAAAAAAATTTTGACATGTAGTGTTCAACTTAATGCAATTGATAAAAAATATCAATGAAAGTAAATCTGGACCAGGTTAGCATGGTAATGCTGTCATAAAGTCATTAACTGAAAACTATTAACTAAATAATTAGTGGTAAAACCACTAAATGTTCTGAGAAGGATAAACGAGACTTGTATTTTAGGAATTTATTAGACTTTTATGTTTTTTAATTTTAAGTGCTCTTTTAAAAAATCTTTATTTTATTATTTTTTTTTATTTTATTATTTTTTTTTATTCGAAAACACTTATTGATATGATTCTTTTCAGATTACAAACCTAAAAAACTTTGATTTCATATTTTCTAATAAAAATGGCTTATACTTTGATAACTGAAGGAGTGGTTTAACTTTTCAATAATTTTTAGAATTTTATGCTTACTTATAAAGAGTAGCTATCGCATTCAGCTTCTTTTGTTTTCAAAACTGTTTTATAGAATGTCTTTATTCTCATAAATATAATTCTTTATTCTAAAAAGTATATTTCCTAAGGCTTAAACGTAAAATATAATTGAATTTCAAAAGTGTAAATCATATCTTAGTTATATAACATATTTTAGAGTACTATTATGTAATATTTATTTATAATTTTGTTATAAATTGTGTGTGTGTACTTTTAATAATTATAAACTCTTTAAATTTAAATGAGAGAAAATAAAAATATAAAAATTAATATATAAAAATTGAAAGAATTAAGCAACCTGAAGTCACATATGCATGATGATATGTAAAAAGCTTTCAAGAATACTCAATCTAAACGGAAGAAACAAAAAAGCAGTAAAAGAATAGAAAATTATTTGAAAGAAACAACTTTGTAGAAAAACAACAGAAAAAAATGAAAAAATGTACTTCATAATAAAATGAAAAAAAAAATCTATATCATTTTGACGAACAAAGTAATTGAAATTTTAATTCACATGACTGAGGCTAAAAGTAAATGTTCCCATTTTATAATTTCACTTCCTCAGATTTTTTATCGTTTCCTGTACCATATATTATAAATTTCAATATGCTTTCATTAAATGTAATTTTTTGGTTAAAACTAAATTCATAGAGTTTCTTACAATGCTAATTTCCGTTTCCGTTTTATTTTCAGGAAGCAAATCGAGGAGCACGAAAGAACATTAGACGAAAATAGCATTCGAGATTACATTGATGGATATTTAATAGAAATTAAGAAAAGAAATGAAAAAGCATTTTGTAGTAAGTATTTTCATTCATAAAATGTCTCTAGAATTTATCCAATTTAAAAAAAACTAAATCCATTTTTAGAAACTTTATATTATAAAAAATAATTCTTATGCTTAGAAATAAGCTTAAGTTTTCATCATGAACACTGATAAAATTGATCTATCATTAAATGATAATTTAATATAATGTATAATTACAAACATATTATGTCTTTAAAAATCTGCATTTTCAGCTCATCGAATACACAGTTCCATGTGTGCTCTAGATCAAGTATTCTCAACCACTGTGCCGTAACACTTGTGTGTGGCGTCAAATTTTAGAAATGTATATAGTAAAAATTATAATGCTATTTTTATTAGGAGTAAAGTTTGTTTAAATCAAAGAAAAGTACACTGTAAAAGAAAATTTGTTTCAAAAGTAATTACCAAATTTTTTCAATGAATCACTGTTTTTTATCTTCGATAACTGTGACCTTTCATGAAGAGAAATATTTGTCCCAAGGGAAAAAATTCCAAGTGTTCCCAGTATGTACAATTACCGTTTTCTACATTTTAACGGTGGGAATTGGTATTTTCAGTATTAATCAACATAAAAAAAGAGATTGAGACCGTTAAATGTAATATACAATATGAGCGAAGCAGTTTGGTCATTTTTACAACCAAACATAAATGAAATTATCAAAATCATCAAGCTCAAATTTCTCATTAAAAAATTATAATTACATTATAATTAATCCTTTAAAAAGTACAGTTGTTTTCTTGTAGTACATCTTATATTATTTTATTTTACATTCAAAATTATTATCATAAATTATTTTACACAGTACACTATAGTTAAATAAACAATTTTTGAACTTATCTTTGTCTGCCGCCAAAATTTCAAATCATTAAAAGTGCGCCGTGACGAATAAAAAGTTTGAGAATCACTATTCAAGACGACAGTAAAAATTAAGGAAAATTGTTTATTATTAAAGAATGGCTTAAGATCCACTATTCTAAATTTATAAACAACAAATTTATTTTTCAACGTTTTTTTCGAAACGTGAATAATTAATTATTAAGGAAATGGAAATCCAAGTCATCTTGAATTAATCGATATAGTATACGTATTAAAAGTTGACGAAATGGAACAAAAATTTAACAAAAGTGACGATAGCTCTATTTCTTTTCAGAAGGACAATTTCCCATTTGTGATATAAAGAACACGGAATTCGTAAGAATTTGTCACCTGTTTCAACAAAAAGTAAATTCTACCGTAGAGATCTGGAAAGACTTATGAAGATTATTTTTTAACGTCTGATGTCTTTTCTCTGATATAAAATGGGAAATTGAAAATGATGGCAACAATTTAAATGTTGATTTCATCACAAAATCGTGTTAAATATTATGAGATGGTGATCATGTGTCACATTTACAGACAGTAGAAATAAGAATCCAGAAGTTGTATTGAAGTGACATGAATTTGATGAACAGTACTTATGTATCTGCAATAATTAATTCTGGATAAAATTCCTTCGCTAAATGCTTACAAAAGTTGGGAGAAAAGAAAATCAAGTGTTTTTTTCATAATTTGACTACAGTTCAAAAATACGAGCAAATTTATGACAGACTTAAAATTTCTTTAATTTTTCTTTTCAGCACGAAATAAACAAAAAATGAAAGTAAAAATTAAGGAGACAAAAATGTCACACCATGCTGCTTGAAAAATGTATTAGAACCACTGGAACTAACATGAAGTTATAAAGATGTCATAGCTACAGTTTTGAAGTAGAAATAGTTATTTTGGCAAGGAATTGGCACATAAATAATTGTTTTAACATTTTTTACGGATATATTTTAAAATGTATACCAAATTGGAATCAACAGTCCATTGGGTATCATCACATCGGGGGTCACTAATGTCGTTACTAAGAGAACGTCATGGAATTTTTGTGTTACAAACTAAATTTTTTCTGAATTCCTTCATGTGAATTTTATACTTTTTGTTTAAAATAGACAGTTAAATTTTGCAATTCTTTTCTATAAAAATGTCATACCAAATGACAGAAAGGAAAATCGAAACGAAATGGAAGCTTAAATATGAAGTTGTGTTCCATTCTATGCAATAACTATTCATCATACAATATTTCATTTATAATTCAATAGTTTAATTCTAATTTTAACTTATTTCATGTTATTACATTTTTTAATGTTTTTACAATTATGGTGAGAATAATACATATTATTATTATTTTTAATTTATTTAAAATTTTTATTTAGAGAAAGTGCTCGAAGACATGGTCTTGACTTTTTTCGGAGCTGGAAGTGAGACGGTTCGAATAACCATAGGCTGGTTAATGCTTACCATGGCCGCTTTCCAAGATGTTCAAGCTAAGGTTTTCTCTGAGATAGAATCTGTGATTGGTACGAATGGATCACCAAATCTAGATGACCGTGTGCAAATGCCATTCACTGAAGCTACCATCATGGAATTAATGAGATGGCGAACGATAGTCCCATTGAACATTATGAGATAGTAAGATATAATTATGCAAAAATGCTGTTATTGAATATTCTCATGTTCTTCTTTATCTGAAAAAGTTTATATTCTTATAAAAACTTGTTTACAAGCTTCACAATGGCGAGATTCCTTTTAAAAAATTAGATAAAAAAGAATGTACAACCATTAGAGATTTTCATGAAATAGCAAATATTTTTTTTCATCTTAAAAGAGTAATAATGTATAAAAACGTATCTCCAAAAAATGTGAAAGGAAGAAAAGTGGTATATTACTGTTCCACGTGTTTTATCTGATTTAATAAAAATTCGGCACACATGACATTACTTCGATAAATGAACAATGCTAAAAAATTTATTTACTTAAAGAGATGAAATAAAAAGAATAGAAATATGTGTTTTAACTTATTGCGATTTTCCAAATTTAAATAAAATTTGGTACATAAATTTCTTATCAACTCGAAGTGCTAAGAATGCTTATAAATGTTGTTAGTCATCCTACACGAGAGAAATAGATAAAATTGGACATTTTACGAAATTTGGAAACTGCTTAAGTTTAAATATGGTATTGGGCATGAAATTCATAATTCAATTATATTGGTTATCTTTCTGTTCTGATTTGAAATTCCTTATAAGAGATGAGGAGAATAATATGAATCTATAGAAATAGAGTATAATTACTCAAAAATTATTGTAATTTTAAATATAAAAATTAATATATTTTGCTTTAGCAAAATAGTAATTGAATTATATTAAAGAATATTATCTTATTTAATTATCTTAACTTATTTAAGAATATTATCTTTCTAAAGAATATTATTTTTCTAGAATATTTAAAGAATATTATCTTTTCTAATAATTATTCTTTCGTAATAGAGATAAAAAAATGTTAAATAAGTAATGAAATTTAAAGACAAATTTATTTTAAATGATTCATTTAATTACATTTCTTTATCCATAAAGCGTTATATTTGTGGGTATATATCACACATCGCAGTAGAATATCTGCAACGGACATTAATCAAACCTAAAACACGAGTATTAGAGTATTAAAAGTAAAATTTGGTATTAAAAGTAAATTTGGTGAGATAAATATAGTCTACAGCACATTAGTCATACCTAAATTCTTATTAGCTTGGAAGGTCAAAAATATTATATCAGGAAATATCAATAATAGTATACCATATAGCTATACTACACCGATAAGTGACAAAAATTGTAATGTTTAAGTTTAGACCTCGAATTAGTAAACAGAAGATATCCTTAGCCTTTTGAACTCTTGATTTGGTGAGAGAAGGGATGAAGACATATTAAAATAATTAAAATTTTCTGGTGACTAATTCAAAATGGCTAAATATTTTCTTATTTATTGAGATAAGAAGCAAACCTACAGACGATCTTAAGTCTTTTTTTAGACCTCATTGGCATTAGCAGTTTAAGATTAAAAAGAACAACTTGCTGATCTATGTGTTGAATTCCTTGTACGCGAGATCAAATATAATACACAGGACCATTTTAAATGTCGGAAACTATTCTGAAGAAATGGGACCAAGTAAGGTTATCAAAAGCTCAAATTGACAAGGTAGATATTATATTACCCTTGTGAATTGTTAGATAATATAAAAATTCTTGGGCAATAAAGATGCCACAATTATCTTGACAGAGGTTGAAATGTTTTTAACAAACCCATTTGTTTTAATGTAATCATCTTTAAAATTCACAGAAATCCTTATTTCCAGTGTCCGAATTTGACTTATTAAAGGGAAATTTCTCATATTTTTAACTTTGGACATAAAATTATGAGAATTGTTTAAAATCAATTTTTAAATAATTCCTTATTATAAAAAATTCATGAATAATAATTATTTTATTCATATTTTAAGGGTCTAGGAATTAAATCATTTTCTTTTCTCATTATAGATAGAAGGAATTAATATTTTTCAACATGAAATAATATATAGGGATTGGTTGGTTGGTTGGGTTTTGTGGCGCAAGGTATAATATATAGGGAATAAATAAATAAATTTATATTAATTTTCATATAGCAGTAATAATGCTACATGATACAAAAATAATATCATTTATAAATATATAAATCTGACATATATTAAAATTAAATACAGAAAATTAAAATTAAGGAGAAAACAAATTTTAGTAAGTGAGACTATTTTGTTCAATCAGCTTTCTTTATTTTATTGTGTAGTATGTATTTAATTGCTACTAATAATACAAATCTTTTTTAACCATTAGTACTAGAGTAGAAATTGAGATTAGGATATTTTTTGTAAGTCGTTTTAAAGAAATTCAATAGATGTTTGCTATGGAAATTTATAATAAACTTTACAAATTTCATGTTTTTATAAACTTTAAGCGAGTTTGATTTCGTATTGTTGTTTGTTATTCAAGAAGTTAAAATTTTATTAATTTTTTTAAGCACGCTATGGGATGCCAAACTGAATAGTTATGTCATTCCTAAACATCATTTTGTTTTGGCTAATATTTGGGACATTCACCATAAGCCGGAATATTGGGGAAAAGATGCAGATGAATTCAGGCCAGAAAGGTTTTTGTCAGATGACTTGAAAGAAGTTAAGAAGTCCGAATATTTTATTCCCTTTTCAATCGGTAAGTTTTATTGCTTTTATGGAGAGCTAATACTTTGTCTGTTTTATTAAATACTCTATGTTAAATGATATTCTTAAAAGCTAAGTTTTATTAGCATAGAAATAATCGAATAAATAATTAACCACGAGCGTGTATATAGGAACAAGGTACTTGAAAACCTGTAATCGTTTAAATATCAACTCAAAGAAATATGACCAAAGAGCAAAAAATGATGTGGCCTCAGAGGATTAAATTATTTACTTCTACTGATTGATCACTTTTGTAGTTCAAATAGTGAAGAAATATACATGTTATTATCTTATGTTGAGTATAAGTCTTGTCGAGATAAATAATTAAAAAAAAAATTTTTTTTTTAGTATTGGTTTTTACATATTTTGTTTGAATATGGATTTTTTCACAAGCCAATTCTGTGTGTGAAATTCTTATTATCACCACCGAATATTTGTCTAGAACTAAATTGAGAATGACTGCGTGAAATGAATTTATTCCATTCATTTCACGCAGCTTATATCAGCAGGCTATCTCTGGTTAACAGAAAACTTAGGCTGCTTTATTTCTAAATATTGATTACAATTTTTGCTATTAATTTAAGCTACATTAACACTGAGCTAAACTACTGTAGAGTTGTTCATACTATGATGATTAAGGTTTTACAACTCGTCTTGCTTGTATAAAAAAAACATTTAAGGGTTTTTTTTTTTTTTTTTTTTTTTTTTTTTGTTATTTATGCGTAATTGTTAGAGAAAAAAATATTTGGTAACATTAGTCAGTTTTTTCTGCATTCTTACCGGTAATATTTTTTTTGTTAAAAATAACTATTACATTTTCTATTTTTGAAAAAGCATTGTGTTTTGAGTATGTAGCTAATGTGTTTTTAGTTTTCCCAACACGCGGCCGATTGGAATTACTTTAGAACTGAATGAAGGGAGTCAAAATTAGAATATGTAATAACATTGTAATGAAATGAAATTTTCAAATGTCCCATACCTCATTTAATTTGTTTGAGCTGATATATACGCGACTCCATTTAATAGTGCTAAAAATTATGAAATGAAATTTTCATGTGAAATTTCACATTCATGTCCTGAACAAAGCTCATAGTAAATGTTATTATACTTGCAAAATGCAATTTCCTTAAAAAGTTAAATGTTTATTTATAGATTAGATAAAAGTTAGATTAAAAGATGTTTTCTGTTTGAAGCCACGGCCAGCGAAAACTAGGGTTTTGTTCCTCTATTTACATCAATAAAGTTGATGGTTTCAGTGTTAATGAGCTAAGTTAACCATCTTCTTTATTGAAACTCTCACCTAAATTAAACTATATTGAAGATATATTCAAAAGTATATCTTCAATATAGTTCAATTTAAATGGAAATTTTAAAATACAAAAAAAGATATTTTTTCTTCACATAATATTTTACCTAATTTTATTCTTTGAACTTTTCTAAAATCAAAAATTTCTAATTGCATGACTATTTTATTTTATAACGAGCTTTCAATGTGTGTTTTGATGTAACATTTTAAATAATTTATTATTATAATATATATATATAT
>JAPDSC010122865.1:19893-38585 GCA_026290005.1 Latrodectus geometricus | reverse complement strand
TAAAAATCAAAACATAATTAAAACTTTAATAAAAACGCTATGGATACAATAATACAGTGATACATGATACAATACACTAATGCAGTTAACAATATAGATTATCAATAAGGTATATCGATCAAGAACAATACTAGAGGAACTTCACCAAAATATTTCCTTATTGGTACTGTTAACTATTATTGTGAGTATGAGTATGTAACTTTTTGAATAAGTGTACTTTTCACGAGAAAAAGAAAAAAAAAGTAGCTAATATGTATAAAATAATAAAAATCGGAATATAAAGAAAACTATCATAAAAACGTTATGGATACAATAATACAATGATATATGATACAATAATGCAGGGGACTATAGCAGATGATCATTAAGGTAGTATTAAGTTCCTCTAGTATTGTCCCTGATCTGCAGATCAGGGACAATATTAGAGGAACTTCACCAAATTCTCTTAATGGTACTGTGGACTATTATTGAGAGTATGAATATTTTTACCATTTATTCATCCTTTGAGTTCGATGAAAGAATGCAATCATATTTATACAGAGTATTACCCAAAATTGACACTTAAAATCAAAATGGGGATCTGAGAAATAGTGATAATAGTAAATTACAAAATATAAAAAACAATAAACAAAATTAGAGGATAAAACAATAAGAAAATTAGATAATAAAACATTAAACAAAATAAGAGGACTATATAGATATTATAATCTGAGAAATAATATGATAATATTTGACAAAATTAAAAAAATAAACAATAGGTGGTATCCACTCAGATGTTAATGATGTATCCACTCAAATGTCAAATTCAAACTTGAAGATTATTTTATTAAATTAGATTTAATAAAATAATCTTAATAATACGATTATTATGAATGCCTTAGATAAAAAAAAAGACTTCTACTGAAAAATGAAGATGTTATCAGCTCTAAAATCTATAAATACAAATTAAGAAGGACCCGATGTCACGCAAATCCATTAATATTCAGAAAAAAAATAAAGAATTCAAATGGACCCCATAGTTGAATAATACTTATCATTACATTTCTACGAAATACTACATTCAGTTATTGAAAAACATTTTTCTACTTTTAGTATACCTTCTCAGTGAACAATAAGTGATCCGGAAAAGAAGTTTCAGCAGGATAATAAACAATAAACAAAATTAGAGGATTATATAGATCCATTTAACTTAAAAACCTCATTGAGGCGATAAATCTCATTTTATTTCAAATAAAAGCTCATTGAGAAACTTTAATGTATAATGGTTTAAAAGGTTTGGAAAATAATTGCTATTATTTATAGCGATACAAACTCAAAGCTTCTGTAGATTATGCCTTGTACAACATACAGTATAAAACATTACAATTCAATAACTTTAATAGAAATTCAGAGACTTGAGAATACCAAGAGAAAAGAGAATTATTTTAGACGTAGAATCCCATTTATTATATGCTAAAATTTTGCCTAAATATTTCTACAGAGGAAACTGCATTTTAGCTCATTATAGTTTGTGAAAAAATGTGAGTTTTCTTTAAGTTTAAATTAAATTTATTTTATAAGTATTCGACATTTAATTAATTATTCTTCTGAAATTACTATAATCCATGCATTGTTTAAGCTTTCGTGTTTACTTTGTTAATACGTTATTCTACAAAAGTCATGTTTTTATTTTATTCACAAGTATGATGCCAGTGTTTCAACATCTTTTTTTTGTATTAAATGAGACATAAATTTACATTCATAAAATTATGATCAGTAAATAATATATTTTATTTGATAGTTAATTCATCAATAATTTTTTTGCTAATACATTTAAGGGTTAGTATTATTAAATACATTTTTTTTAATTTTTATACACCACAAATAATTACATACGATTACATCTATATATTTATTACATGTAAGAAAGCAGCTTTAAAAACTGAAAAACTTAAAATATCATAAGTAAAACGCAAAAACATATGGTAATTTACCACAATAAATTTGAATTGCTCAGACAAAAATTAAATAAAAGCTCTTTGGATTAAAAAAAATTATTTAAATCCTGATATATTAAAAATTTAATATTTTATTTTCTCATTCTTTGAATCAATAATATTAAACGATATTTCCTTTGAAAAAAAATTGTGAGTCTTTAAAAAGAATTTCATTATAAAAAATTAACAAAAAACACTCAAAATTAAATCCTTTTATTTGAAAAATGATCGTCAGAAAAAAATGTTAATTTCCCCATTTCTCATTCATTTAAAAGCTATTCAGATTTTATTTAGTATAAATATTGCTTATATTTTTTCGCATATTCAATTAAATAAATTAAATGAGCAGTAATGTATGCATTAAAGTTTGAAACCATATGTATATTGAAGATTAATTAATGAAATTTCAATAATTGTATTAAGGGGCAAGAGCCTATACATTTAATGCTATTGAGCGACGAGTTCTTTCATTTAATTTTATTAAGTGAATAATGAAATCCATTTATATATTCAATTAAATTAATATGCGTATATAATAAGACAGAAATTGGTAAACAAATTAGATTAGTATGGGAAGAAGACTATGATTCCTTGCAAATAGAATGTGTGATTAAATATTTATAAAATGATAACCGACTTAAGATTACAAAACAATTAGATTTATAACAGAAAAATTTCTTTACTCTTGGAACCACAAAGCAAACAAAGTTTATTATTTATTAGTTTTGTTTTGAAAAACTAGATTGCTTATATCATTTTACTGTATTAGTTGTCATTATATTTTGGGTACCATTCTAATAACGTTCTTTATTTGGTATTTTATAATAAATTCCATCATTAGATATTCAATTATAACATTATAATTCATATATGTATAGTTTATTTTTCATAATAAAAAGTATTGTAAACTTCTTTGTTAAATTAGCAAAACCTCTGAAAGTTATATTATTCTAAACATTAAGTGCTTATCTATTTAGTATTGTATTTTAACACCATTAGATATAATACTTCTTGTAATTTTTGAAGATTACCCATTTGTGCTTATTTTTTACATTGGACACTTTTTTCTGTATTCATTTAAATTAACTATGTACATGAACACTTACCAAGCAGTAAAAAATGTTTTAGTGTAATTAAGGAAGTCTTAAAAGAGATCAGGATGGCTATTTAAGAAAATGGTGAACAACTTATTTAAAGTGTGTTGCTGATTTTAAAGTATATTTTTATTTAAATAAAATTTTACGATTATTGACTGTCAACGCTTTGTCTGACAAGAAACATAAACGAAGCAACCCAATAATAGGAAATGATTGTTTGGGCCAGAGTAAATTTCTTTTATTCCTTAAATTAATTTTCAATTAAAAACATTTTAGTGAGAAAAATTTAATTTTGGAAATTATGATTTATACAAATTATCTTAACCTTATTTATTCCAATAGTGAATAAATAAGCAATTGTTGAAATAATTAATGCAGGAAGAAGCAGAAAAGATTGTAAATTTGTAAACTTAAAAATTAATACATATTTCGTAAATAAAACACTTACTATTAAGTACACTATCTACAAGAATAGGAAAATTCATTTATTTTGTGAGTTATGATCTTAAAATTACCTTTAAACTTATAAAACAATATATTATTTTCTGTTTAAAAAACTTTACATGTTAATTTTTTAATACATTACAATAAATCTCAAAGTCTAGAATTCATTAAATTTTTAATAAAAAGTGTTTTAAAAGGACTTTAAGTGAAAACATTTTGATATGATATATTCCTTTATAAAATGTAAAATATTAATAAGAATTGCTACTATTGAATTTTACTCCTTATAGTTACTTAAAAAAAACAAACGTATAATATATATTATTGTTGCCTTTGACATGTTATATGTAAAACTGATTCATAACTTCAAAACTTTTAATATTGGTGAGATTTTTGTCAAACGCTTAGAAAACATTTTTAATTCAAGTTCAATTTAATGATTATAAAAAGTCGAGGGACCATTGAAAATCTATGATTCGTCGGCTGAAATTTAAAGAACAAAATATTGTAAAAAAAGTTTTTAAGAAAGTTTTAGATGCAAATGTTCATCTAAAATGTAACATAAAAATAAAAACGTATCATTGTAAAAAATAAATTTACTTAAACTATAGTCAGTTATGAAATAACAAAAACAATGTTCTTTTCTTCCAACAAAAACAATGTTCTTAACAACTAAAAATATGATTTATCATTTTCAAATCTAACTATATTAAACTCTTGTAAATAATAAACAACTTCGGACATGAATAAAATGTTTATCAGAATTATTGGAATTGGAAGTAGAAAGTATAAAATTAACATAGCTAAGATTCATTGATTGTATAATATGATATTTAAATAATAATGTAACAACATAACAAGTTATTTGCATTCCGATAGGCTTACACTTTGTTTCCTTCATATGAAAGACTTTCCATCCATTGTAATCAATGAATATAATAAAAATTTCTACTGCGACATCAAATAAAAGGAATTAAGTGAACAAATGAATGAAATAATCTTTTTCATTTATGGAACACAAAAGTACAACTCAAAATTTCACGTCTTTCTGACATCCCGATAAAAATATAAAATTTTCTGATATTTGCTGTCAAAATTCGTAAAAATTTTGCTGATGATGAAAGATACAAAATAAATTTTCTTATCTCGTATAATGTAACCATTAAACTATTTAGTAAGATTTATAATACATATTAACGCCCTATAGCTTTATATTATTTTCTATAATCATAACTACTGTTTTAACTGCTCTTAGATGCAGTGTTTACCTATAGTTTGTTTTTTTAGATGTATATAATACAGGGATGAAGAGACAAGAATCTCATTATTTCATTAAATATTAGTTCTTACATATACTAATATAAAATTGAGCAGTAAAATTATTATCTTTATTATAATTAAACATTTATATAACATTATAATTAAATATTAATAGTCCAATTACAACAAAAGTATTATAGGTATACTTATAAAATGATATATATCGCTGCTTTGTAAAACACTAGAATCTAATTCTGATTTGACAGCAATCACTTTACAAATCCATTGTTGAAAACAATACATTATTGCCAAAAATATAATCTGTTCTGTACATTTTAATTCCCTTTAATTAAGATAAAATATAGCTAATTTTTCTAATTCATGTACTATTTTTTAATTAAGAATATCGTTTTAATGCAAATGGTTATTCTTTATGTAATAAAAATATTTGAACAGTTTTTTGCGGAGCATATTACATTCTACAAGAAGTAACATATCCAAAAATAATTCTTGAATAAATAAATTCCCTTTCTTAAATAAAATAAATTGAGTTGACTGCAAAAAGAATTGAAATATAACGTTATAATTAATTATGCTAATATGTATTTCAGTAATTTTGAAACATAATGGGAAATGTATTATTATGAAAATAATCAAATTTTAAAGAAAAATTCTGTAGTGAAATCAGAGAAATGTTTAGTTTTTCTTCTATTTATTAACATAATTTGAGCTGCGAAAGGAGGGTAATGAGTTCAATTAGGCATAATTAAAAATGATAATATACTCATTAAATTGATGGGAAAATATTTATCCATTGTTTTATTTCTGAAATTCAAAGAATCTTCCAATTTATAAATATTAGCTTATTCACTCGATAATGATATAAAATTATAATCAATAAAAAGTTTAATTACGTAATGTACCAAGAAAATAAAGATATAAGTTAATACGTCTTTTCAACTTAATTCTATAAAATCATATTCAAAAAATAAAATTAATATTTATTATAAGTCTCATAAAATGAAAGTTATATCTCAAAATAAAGAAATAGCTTTTAATTTTCCATTAAATTCGTCATTAGATTTTATACTTTATTTAAAGAAGGAAAATATATCCAGTGTTAAATACCTCACTGTACAACCGAAATAGCATTTGAGTAAAATGCTTGACATACAATTCATTTCCTTGTCCTATTCCGAATCCTTTTGCTATCAATAAATTTCTCAGGAGAAATCTTTCTAATGAGCAACGCACTTTTTGATTTTTTTTTACTATCTGCGCAGAACATTAAAACTTAGATTGTATCGAATACCACAATGAGTGAAGTGCGATTAAATCAGTCTGCAAAAGTTCTTATTTCGTTGTGTTGATTTCTTCTCTTCATTCGAACTTTAAAACAGATATCTTAATTGACTAGACGGAACTCCTTGGAGAATTCAGTACATTCTTTAATTGATTGGTTTGAAGAATGTGTAATTGCTTTAAATTTGGGATAAAATAAAGAAGGAAATGTTAACTTTTCGAGATAATTTCATTCCTATAGATGGGAAAGCTAGTTAACAGTAACATTCCACACGAGCAATGCAATATTTTTATAAAAATAATTCAAAATAAAATTTATTGTAACATCTTTGTTGTTGCATCACTTATTCAAATGTATTAGTGTGATAGTTGGATAGGAAACTTAGATAATTAAATTGGTATGTATCGATAGAAACACAATATTCAGATCAACAGTTATGACTTAAGCTACAACCATTTTGAGTGCAAATAGTATAGTAGAATATTACTCGAATAAAAACTTGAGATAAAAACCGATATTATTTTTTGTGTTTAAATAACCATAAGAGAAAAACAATTAATAAATCTTTCTTTAAAATCAAATCAAAACTTTCCTAAAATATAAAATGCAAATTTCTATAGTCTTATATTATTTATAGCTTGTTCTGATTTGTGAATTTATGGTATTCCATACTTATTGAATGATGGTAAACCCTTTACTTTATTGCACTTCTGATCAAATTTGAGGATTTTTCCTATGGCTTTTTTTCAAGACTTAAATGTTTTTGTCATCAGTGACCGATTGATGCACATGCCATTGTTTTTGGAAACCAAGGTTATTTAGATACACAAAACAGTACTTTGTCTTTTCCAATTATGGGACAGTTTCATCCTGACTTGCTTTTATATAAGAGATATTTTTTAATTAATATTTTTTATAAATAAGAGAAGTATATATTTTTCTAATGCAATCACCAACGAACTGGTAAGCGAATGGTTAGCACTCTATCCTTCGTATTAATAGTTCAGAGTTTTAATTTGACATAGACTTCGATTGTATGTATGCAGTGGTTTAAAATTTACTTTCGCTAATGCATTCACACGTGCAAAAGGGCAATTAAGTCCTAACTGCAGTTTGAGGATTTAATTGACCATTTTGTGTATCTGAGCTCATTCTTTATTTATACACATGTAAGCATAAAAGAATATTAGAGTAATAAATAATCAAACCTTTTATTGAACAATTACTGAGTACCTTTTGTGAGACAGTTTTACTCTTCCGTAATCTTCTTTTGCATTTTCAGTCACATCAATAAATTACGTTTCTAACTTTCACTATTATTCTGTTCCACAAACGTATAAATAATCATTTCCCATTTTCTCTAATAATAACTAGCGTTTGATGCTTTTTAAATTATCTTTGAATGTCAGGATTAATTTATTTCAGTTTTAAAATAATGTGAGTATAGATTACATTTTTTTGTAATATATACTCACATTATTTTTAAACTGACTTCAAGTTCTTGTTATTTTGCAAACAACTTGTATTATTAAACATTGACATACATCTCTCTAAATCAACTTTGAATTGACTACACTCATTTAAAAGATAGACAAATGACATTTGTTTGATAGGATTTTAATAATAATATTTTATCAATTGCTTTGAATTGCACTCTAGATAAAATTTTAAGCATTTTCTAAGCTAAATATTTAAAACTCCCTACAGCACCAAAATACTCATGTCAAATATTTCTCTTTGAAAATTTGCATCATTTTCAACATTCCCATTTTTAAAATATAATAAAATCACTATTTGGAATCATTTTTCTTTTGAATATAACTTGAATTTTAATTTTGTACCGTGAAATAAGCAAGAAAGAAATATTGTAAGATAAGGTTTGTTAGTAAATTTGGTGCAAGAATTTTTACTGTATTCATGTTGTTTTATTTTTCATTAAAAATTAACTGCATTTTCATCTGTTTTCAATGCGTGACAGCAAAGTTTTACTTTTTTAAAATAATGCGTGTATTCATGCATGACAGTAATCTAATTATTTCTTTTTATTTAATTAATGTATTTCTATAAACTTATTAATTAATATGTTGTCCGATTTTTGGAATTTCAGATACTTTCTTCGCCTAGATGTAAATTATTTTAGCTATCATAATTTCTAATGTTATCACTTTCCTCTATATTTTCTTTGCTCCGCTCCCCCCGCAAGAAAATATGCATACGAACTTAATAATAGATATGTTTGAAAACATACTAAAATACACGTGTCACTTTAAATCCTACTAAGTTCAATTTCACAATCATAACATGGATTAAAATAAATAAAAATATCTGACGGTTAATTCCACAGATTTATTCCAGTCGGAAACTTGCCTTTAACCAAAATTGATCTTCCTTTTCTCAAATGTGTATTCTGGTGCACATACGCATTGAAATCAACCAACCAATTTTTCCGAATTACATACTTCCTTAAGCATTCGTCAACGCGTGTGTTACTCTTTTTATTGCTTTTGATTTCAATATATACAGTTCAAAATCCTGCGAAATCCTTTAAATAAAAGACTTTAAATGGTAAGAAAATTTTACATTTCCGGTTTCTTTATAAAGAAGAGTGTGAGTGATTTATAAAAGATAAATTTAAAAAGAGGAATACTATTATTTAAGATAATTGACACACTTTATACGCCAAAATATAAATAAATATGTATTCCATTATTGTTTATTTATATTAGGTTGTTCGGAAAGTAGTTTCATTTTTTTAACTTGGATAAGATTTTCTAGCAAAAACAAACCATTTTATTAGTGTGAAATCATGTTACTACCAGAAAGATGCCGAAAAGTATTGGACTAGAATTGGCAATATGAAATTCAATAAAGTATTTATTTCCTATACGTTTTTCATGAAATTATTTTCCGCATAACCCAATATAATAAATACGTACATAAATGACATTATGCATACATACATAGGTGACATAATATAAGCATAGCAAAAATATTTTGAAACAAGTCATCAAAAAATTATTTTCAAAATTATAATTTATTTTTATAATGTTGTTTTACCCCATTCTTATAAAATTAATTCAACTTTTTTTTCTCTATTGTATATCAGTATGTAAACCATTACACAAAATGTGAAAAAGAGAATAAGCTATTTACTCCGGAGAGACAATTATGGCATACCTCTATAAATTTCCCTCTCAATGGTAGGGGTGCAAAAAATATTGATGTTGGTTACATTTGTTGTGCACACAAAATGAAAATAGATAAGCTTTTTGATGAATATAATGTGTATAATATTAAGGTATTATAAATAACACGATCTTCTAGAAATGTTTCTTTACTCCTCATATTAATCAGTAGCAAGCATGTATTGAATTATTTACTGCATGTAATATATCTGCATTATGGACATTGTCACATTAGTGTTTATCAGTCCAATGTAAAAAAATTCAGAGCCTACGTCGAAATTTAATATCTGCAACTCATTATAATATTATTAAAATTGAACTTGAATTTAAATGAATAGATGTGAAGCTTTTATTCCAAGTTTTGGAAAAAAATTATTGTAAAGAAGTTTATAAAACATAAATGTCAACAGTAATTTTATATACATGTGTGTGCGTGTTAATTATCAAATATTTTAAACATATATATAATATATAGATGTTTTAATTATCAAATATTTTAGAAATTTGAAATTTTGCACTTATTAACATATAATACTTAAATTCAATTTTTATCACTTCATGATTCAAATAATTTATAATATACAAAATCATGTGAATTTTTCAGATCAGCCTCATCTGTATACATAATATAAATTCCTAAAAATATGTATGAAATACAAATTTTATAACTGAACTTTTCAGGTAACTCTGTTATATATATAACATTAGTTCTACAAAAATATGTAATTAACACAAATTTATACAAGATTTATCTTCGATTAAACTATAATAATTTTAATTATTAACTCAGCATTTTTTCTAAGTTAATCTCTCTAACCTAATCTTAATAAATATTTATTTATTTTGGAATCCTCCATTGAATTGCTCGATTAAACAAATTAAATTTATTGTGATTTTTCAATTCAATCCCTCAGAATATAAGTAAAATCTGAATCAACATTTTTAATTTTAATATTGATCTTCAGAAAATCCTATAAAATGATTTTCCTTAGTAAAGTAATTTATTTCACATTTTATAGCGATGTGTGGAATTCTTGAAATAGAGAATCAATTTTGTCATTGTTGTCAATTGTTGAAAGAACAACAAATTTGCATTTCACAAGCTTTGAGCAGTAGGATCTTAAGCAGCACATCTTTTCTCCTTTCTTCAGGTACATATGCTTCATATATATGTATATATGCATTCATGTTATATATGTATTCAGGTACATATGTATATATGCATTCATGTTATATATGTATTCAGGTACATATGTATATATGCATTCATGTTATATATGTATTCAGGTACATATGTATATATGCATTCATGTTATATATGTATTCAGGGATATATGCATTCATGTTAATTCATTGGAAAAAGCTTTTGAAAAAGTTGCTTTATTAAAAACGTGTACATGCAATTCTTCATTAGGCTCTCTTACTCTTTCGCTTTTGATATTTACTGTCAAAATAAAAAAAATTAGGAATTTAAAAAAATAGAAATTTAAAGTTCCCTTTTGAAAGTTGTGAAGCAAAATAGAGAAAATTTCATATAGTTGATGATGTAAAACATTTTAACATACAATTAAAAGTTCTTAACATGTAACTTGATTGACAAAAAAAATTTAGGAAAAGTTTGAAAGAATTTTAAATATTACATCTAATGACTCATAATAGCAAAAATGATATTATCAAGAATATTTATTCACATATAAAGAAGCAACAGGTAATAATGTCTTGAAATATTTTTGATACTTTCCTCTGGTAGAATTAACATACTTATTAGCAAAGATTTCTAGAAGTTTCCATACCATAATTTAAAGGGTGTGTTCCATGGCCTTTGAATAAAAATATTATTTGGGATCTTTAAATAAACAAATATAGCAGAAACATCATTCTTACAAATAGGTATATTTTTAAAATAAATGTATAGAGCATTGTATTTATAAGTACTTTATAAATATCAGCATCTTTTAGTCACAAAATTCAGCATTTTAAAATTAAAACAGTTTAAACTTATTTTCTTTGTGTTCTATCACCACAAGAAAGAGTAATTATAAAAGAATTTGTTAAAACAAAAGATTTAACTTTATCTAGATCAATGCGAACAACATTTCAAATGAGTTGCAATTTTGATCTAAAACTCTACCACATAGTTGCAAATAATTTAAAAGAAAAACTGATTAAATTAATTGAAGAGTCTGTGGTATATTTTATGAGAATCTATATAAAATAATAACAATTATGCTTATATTATAACTTTTTTGTATTCTTCATTATTTTGTAAACTGAAAATTTTATTTTTCATGTAAATTATATTCTATAAAATGTTTTTAATGCTGCAAGAAATCTAATTATCTAACATATTTCGGATATTTTTCTCACTCAATTTTAAACTTCAACAAAACTTTCTTATAAAGAGATATTTCACAATAATATCTTTAAAAGTCTCAAAAAGAAAATAATAGTCTAGACAAGCAATTATAATAGGTACTTCGCAAGATAATTATACTTCCTATGGTTTAAACGTTTTATAGTTTAATTTCGAACTTGAATATAAAAGGATATGTTACCAGACTTCATAAAATTAATTAATTTTATGGTTTCAGTCACCGAAAACGCATGAAATAATGAATTATATACATGAACTAATTACAATAAAAGTATTAAATGTCTAATTTTAATGTTTGAACTGTGTAATTAAAATCGGATACCATAAAGAACTAATGAATGGAACTAAGTAATAATAATATGGAATATCTTCCGAATGAATATGTCTTAAAAATCATTAAAAAATGATTGAATGTTTTGAAGAAACATGTTAAATTTCTTATTATGAAGCCATTTCATAGATATTTTCTTCTTCTTCCTGTCTTTGTGGCTTGCATCTATAAAAATCATATTTTAATAATGTAAAATCTAAGATCATGTTGAAAAGGAAATCTTGCAACGAATAAAATATACATATTAATTTATAACTCCTCTTGTAATTACAACAATGTTAGATAACTCTACAAATTTATATTATATAATCCTAAAGAGTAGTTATAAAATAATACATAAGGACATACGATAATTAACACAGAACTTGGAAGCTTATATTTTCGTTCTTCACTTCTTGGCAGCTGAATTTCGCCCTGCAGTTTACTGTTCTTGCTGATACTCAATGGAAGCTAAATTCTTGTGGCTATTACAAGTTTCATAAATTGTAATTGCAACAAGGTTCTATCACAAGTTATGTTTAGAACGTGACAGCAACAAAATGTTTTCATAGATTTAAAATGAGCTTGTTATTAAATGTTTGAAGCTATTTCATTTTTTCTATCCATATATTATAATTACAATTTTTATTCTGCTACTCTTTGTGGTTAGATTTTTATTCCATACAGTTTTTTAAAATGTATTATTAGATTAATCACAGTTACATTTGAAATACATTTGATTATTTCAAACATATTCTCAAAAACATATCCAGGGAAAATTTGACCTTGCTTTACTTACAACTATCATAAATAGATGACAAAAAATAATAATAAAATATGGAAAAAATATTTATCTTTTCATAAATGTACCATATTCGTATTTATATAATTATTGAAATGATAGAAAACAAAATCAAGTTAAAATTACTTTTTCATTGTTATATTTGGAATTTCGTAAAATCATATTGAAATTACAAACTCAAAGCTTTCAATAAAACAGTAGAAATATAAGCTATAAATGTTTGTATTCTATAAATTTATCAGTAACAATAAAACCAAATACGAATCTTTGCTGTTTTCTTTGATCATCATAGAATTAAATTACTTCTGCTTAACATTCTTTTGCATGCAATCAATTTTAAAATTTATTCCATGAAAAATATCGGATACTTCAAATATGCTGTAATTTAATAGTTATATTAGTGAAAGACTTTTAAATAAATTATAAAGAATATTTCAATATTTATGTGGTGTTTCTTTTGATATTCTTATAAACATAGCTGAAACTAAACCTTTTAGAATTTAAAATATTTTTTAAGTGTATTTCCTAGATGTTAAATCTTTATTAAATAAATTAAATCACAAATATTAATTTGAATTTGGAACAATTTTTTTGTATGTCTTAATAAATTTTCATCGTATTTTGCTCAATCGACTGTAAAATGATTTTATTGCTTATTGGTCAGAGCTCTAGCCTTCGGTTTTGCAGTTAGTGGGTTCAATTCCTATTTAGAGAGGGAATATTTGCAATTATTTAACAGTTATTTTAAACTGTGAGTTATGGTCTGCTTAATCATTGTATGATACAAATGACATTGAATGACAAGTAAGCAAATTAATCATTGCATTTTGGCAATATAATTACGAAATTATTTATAGATATTGATATGTCCATAAACAATAGAAATTTCAGCACCTGCCAAATATGATTTGATGCTTTAAATAGTTAGTGTATTGTGTTTTTATACAGTGATTTTAAAGTGTAATTATGTTTCCATACAGTTAAAACGTATCCACTTTCACAGATATATCTGACCAAGGAAAAATTATGGAACCAATTTTTCAAAACTGTAGGAGTCTATAAATGTTTCATCGGATTCTTTTTTCACGAAAACCTTTCTTCAATAAATAAATTCTTAAGAACTGCATTTAAGCTACAAGTTTAAGAATCGTTCTTAAAAATCAAATTGAGTATATCAGAATAATGTTTCAAGATGGGAATAGTTATTAACTTATTAATGTCTAAACTTCATATCCTCTACTTACTTTCTTCTATAAAATTATAATGCATGTCTTCTAAGAATTATAATCAGATTTCCTTGCATTTTGTTTAATAATTTTTAATCTAAATACTGATTAAATCAAAAAGTAGGGTTAAAACATTTGCTAAAGTGTTTTAATCCTGCTTTATATTTAAAAACTAGCATATTTAAAAATTTACACTAGATTTATTATTTATCAAATTCTCTCTGATTTCAAAACAAGCTCTCAGTGTAACAAAGAACATGAAAGGAGGAATAAATTTTTTTCAAATAAATACTTTGAGAATAGAAATGCTTTACTTGTAATCAAATCAAAAACAGAATGATGTAGGAAGTAATTTAAATAAATTTCTAAGTTGATTTTTTTTCATATCACATATGAAAGATGAATATTAGATTTTGGGAACTTTTATTTAAAATGAACTGCACAATATTCGGCATGGATCTGTTTGTCAAGGAGAATTACATTGTTACCTTAATGCCATTTGTAATGCATTGGAGAAAATATAAGAACATTTGTTTAAGCCCGACTATTTCGTATGCTAAATTTTTAAACATAAAAATAAACATAAAATAAACATATATATATTTTAATTGTCAATACCTCGCTATATTATCTTTGATTGAAAATGATTTGCAGCCACTAATTTTCATACTAATCATTAAACCCTTAGAATGTTTTTTTACTCCAGTAATTTTGTCAGATTTTCTTTCGATCTTAATTAATAAGAATTTATGCCCGAATACCTTTTTTTAATTGGGTATAATACCTTATTTGATTTCTTAAGTTTCGATTGATTTTCTTTCTTATTTTGGTAAAATTTTACTGTACGGTTTCCCTTGGCGACTTTTTCAAAATTTCGCCAAAAATCTTGCCATTCTGCACGAACGAGATTTGAAAAAAACAGAATATTGAAAAATGCCTGTGGAAAAAGTTGGGTTGGCAAAAAATATTATATACCGCCAAATGTGGGAAACTTGCTCCAAGGGTGACCGTACAGTAAATCTAATCCTTTATTTTGCCGAGGTTAATACCTCAATTATTTAAATTTAAATCAAATCATCCAAAAATTTTTTTTAAAAGAATAACTTTTTCTTTAAATATTACACTCATAATTATGCTAGTATATCGTTTGTGTTACACATTTTTGTATTTATCCATGTTCTTTGTAAATTTGCTGTTATTTTATAATTAATAGTTTTCATATAAAAACAATTATTTTTTAATTTGGAAATGAATATTGCTCTATTTTAAAATTAATGATCTATTTTAGTAATTCTAGATAGAAATTTACAAAAATATATTTAATTTTGACTTCTTAAAAAAGTAATAGAATAAATTTGTTAGAATTATATTTTTGGTACATTTATTTTAATAATTGATTTAAAATTTTTTAATTGAAGTGAGGAATAATATGCAAATATTATAGTGCTTTCAACTTTAATTACGATCTGACTAAGAAGTTTCTACTACTAAAAGCTATTTCACAAAAATATTTGTATAAAATCTATAGTAATGTTGTGATATCTTTTTATATTTTACAAGAAATTATAAAAGTAGGTTGAGAGCTCTTTTGCAGTATGTAGTGTCCATATTTATGAGATTCCAACAGTGAAGAAAGTGATCATAATTTTCATTCATAAAATATAGTTTAAGAAAATAGAAGCAAAATGTTCTCATGGAAAGTGCACATACTCAATTCTCTATTTAGTTTTCGATTTGAACCAATAAATTGATATTATCTATACATTCGATACTTATATGTTATCAATAATTTTTTTATATTGACATTTTTTTGTTTTCAAACTATGTAGATCACCATAATAATAATTAGTGCAATAGTGGACTAATAAAAACCAACTGAATGGTGGTTTTTTAGAATTAAGATTATTGCAACGCTACTAATCAGACAGAGAAACTAAATATGAATGGTACAATTTTTAATTGCAAGTTATTCTGAATCCTATTCTAAATCTCTTAGTTATACATGAAGCTAAAGAAAACTGGATTTTTAAGGATCTGCTTAGAATTAATATATTTATTAATATTTTTATTATATTTTTTTATTATTAACACATTTAATTATATAGTTATATATTTATGAGCATAGACTATTATTTATAATTGTATTTTATGTAATTCAGTCATCTCTGATTTTTACTTTAATCGTTTCCGCAACATTTTCATTATTTATTGTGACAACTAATGCTTATATATTATGTAATTAATATTTCCTATTATTTTTGTCTTATTTTTATTACTTATAAATTATCTTTTCTTCTTAAAATTTAAAATGTAATTCTGTAAGCCGAAAGACATGTTTTTTTCATTTTTCATTTCATCGAAAAAAAAAAATTCTAATTTATTGTACATATGTACGTGTACATTCCAAGAGAAATTCTCTAAGACAATATAAATGCCCAATTTGTTATTATCATTAATTCACTTGGTGGTGCAGTTTGAAGAAAGGTTGGTTTGACACTTTTTTGGGGAAACTGACGTTTAATTGAATTGCTGTTTCTGATGACACTTGGCAACGCCAAACCCGCCCATCAGAGTCTAGGCGATTGAAGTTAGAGAGAGAGCGTCTTCCGACTTTGAATAGAGCACCCTCATACGCAGGCGGAAGTATGACTTTTGGGTCTTAGATGGCAGCACCATCTAAATCTTCCAAATTAGAGTTTGAAACCAGTGAAGATAAAAAGCCTGGCTCCAACCATCAGAGGTATTAATTTGTAATGGGAACATGGAGGACATTGCAATCCGACATATTTTACTTGCCGCAGTCGCCGTTAGTGAACATGACGGATCTTTGGCTAAGCCAGGATTTTGGTAACTCACCACCTTTTGGTAACGAGAACGACGCCCTAACCAACTAGGCCACCGCGGCCCTAATTTAATTGAATAGTATCAATTATTAATCTCATTTGTTTGTAATTAACATTAATATGATTTTACTTTCATTGTTAATTGATGACGAAAGTATACAGTGTCCAGTGAGAATTGAAAAATTTTGCTATATATTTATCTAAAGAAGCGTTTACAATTTACACAATTTTCTTTTTTCTCTTCCAATACATGCATAATATTGCTTTACGAAATTGAAAATTCGTTAAATGAAAAAATTTTCATAAAAATTGGATAAATTCGGAAATAGTAAAAGGATCTATTTAATTGCTTTCATTCTCATTTTTTTATTTAGCAGAGTTTGCGCAAACATATTTTAAAACATTTAATTATTTTCACGATATTGGTATTTATTTGATATATGTGATAAAAAAAAACTATAATCAAAAAAAGTAAGAAAAACTGTTTTTAAGAATAAAATGACAGAGATAAGTCATTTCACTCTTAGTTTTCTACATGGAAATATGCCAAAAGAGATGTTATTATAAAAATAACTTTTTTAAAAAAAAATATGTTATTAATAAATTGCGTTTATTAAATTTTTATGCGTATTAACAAGCAATAAAAAAGCTTGATAACAATTTAAAGGAATTGAAAATTTGTTAGACAAAAACTGCTTTGAATTTAAAAGAAAAAGTTAAAAATAAGTGCAGGTTATTCCTAAACTTTTCCCAATAATGCATTTCTTAAAAAAACAACATGTAAGAGTATTAAAGGGGCCATTTTTATAAAAATTATTTGCTCATTTACCAATAAATGTTAATTGTTGTATGCAAACATAATTATATTTTATTATGAAATTGAAAACCCACTGCTAAACACATGTTAGAATAATTAAAAATGCTTGCATTAATATTTAAAAATTAATGTTATGCTGGAATAGCTTCAATTAGTAACTGTAACTTTAACATCTTTTATTACCTTTTATCGTTAGATTCTTAAAGCAAATTAGATTACTTATTTGTACAATATTATTTAGTGAAAATCTCAGTATTGGGTCTATGCATACCCAATTAGATTTAAAAAAAAAACTTTTGAAAATTGAAAATTTTATGAAAATAACTCATTTTGAAATCTTATTTGAATTTTGTTTGTTGCAAACCAATAAAAAAAAATAAAGCTATGTTGAAAAATGCAATTATTCTTCATTACTTTTTCTTCTCTTACTATCGTTATGATAAATGAAAATAAGTTTAAATTTTATTTCAGAAGCAGCATTGTGTTAAAGAAAAATATTAATTTTGTACTTTTCTGGAATAGAAGATTAATTTAAAACTATAAATAAATAAATAGATATGTGGCTGTTATTTCTTTTTATTGAAGTATAGATATCATACAGAGATAATAGTACCAGAATTATAAAAAATACAATGTATTTCTGTTAATGATTATTTAATTTAAAAAGCAACTATTAATAATTTCCCATCGAAAGATATTGTTGTAGCAACAAATAAATTCATCAGACTCGTTAGAATATTCGCAAATTGTAATTTATTACTAATTGATAATCGGTATATGAGAAAACACAAAAACTATCTACTATATAAAAAGTAAATATAATAAGTAATAATTAGAAGCATCATCAAAGTGCACAAATCAAGATGTTAATTTTCAAAAGGAGATAGCTGAAAATGTTTTCCAAAAGTAATTTCACTCTATCGATTCATTTGTTAATTTTATTAAATATTGAATTGGGTCATGTAGTTACTTATATTACCTTATAAAATTATAATAATTAAGCTTATGATAAAAGGTTATTAGAAGATCTAGCTATTCAAAAATTTTTATTATGT
>JAPDSC010122865.1:2899-14286 GCA_026290005.1 Latrodectus geometricus | reverse complement strand
ATATATATATATATATATATATATATATATATATATATATATATAGAGAGAGAGAGAGAGAGAGAGAGAGAGATCATGAAAACTAATGCTTCATTAAATGCAACATTAATTGTACTTACTTATATATATCTATAAACAAAAAGAATAAAATAATAAAATTCGCATTAGGAGAATAGCATACAATAATGTCTCCTACACTATGATATTCTTATATTCTGATAACTAAGTCTTATTCATTAAATGACTACCAATTAAGTGATAAGATTGTTGTAGTATAAAGAAAAATATTATCTTAAAATATTTTATTCATTTTAGATTAAAAAATATTATATACATAATTATATTACATAAATATGTAATATTGTTATATACGTATTGTATTAATAATTATATTAACTATTTCATATTATATTAACCTAATTGTTAATACAAATTAATGGCAATGAATTATTAATATGGTTCTAGAATTCATGTTTAATTAATCTTCATTCATTTTATCATAGTTAAAAAGAATTTCTACTTTAATATTCTCAGCTTTAATAAGTGATAACAGTCGTAGAAAAGCGTCATTAGACTACATGGAATCTATATATAGAGCTAGTCTATATAAGTCTAATTTATTTCAGTTTTTATAGTTATAGTCAGCAGATCGGTAAAAATCATGTCAGTTATATGTATAATAAATAATATTTTAAAGAAGTGTAAGTACATACTATATATAACTGTATATTAATATTGTATTCTCTCTCTATAGATTTATTATACTTATATTTCATTAGACATGAGATGCAATTTCTCAACAATCCTATATTTGCAAGTATGTGCTTCATATTTAACATACGAATAAAGGCAAGGTCTCATTGTATTAGATATATTAGATATTTTCATACCAAATGTTTCGAATATATTGCATGCTTCAAGATTGATCCACCCTTACATGACTGAGTCTATCTCCTCCCTCCCCCCCAAAAAACTATTTCTGGCAAGAAACCTACAAGCAAATTCCTGCTTAATACTCATTCCACCCCTGTCACTGCTAACAGATTTACCGATAAGAATAAATCCATGATTAAAAATCATTATACTTATCAATAATCAATCCTGAGTTATATATTTAATGATATAGATAAGAAAGGAGAATAATTAATTTGAATGATGAACCATGCACTTAAACTATTCAAATATGGTAATATGAAATTTAAACAATCACATTTATAGTCTCTTTATTTAAACTAAACAATAATACAAAAATGTTTAGTAAAAAAATATTAACTCATATTTATTTTACCAAAATCTATTCTAGTCTTGTTCAGAAACAAAATAACATGCTTTGCTTTGTAGCGAAACCAAAGATAAGAAACTTCTTATTTAAGAGTAATCCTTCATAAATCTGTTATTGTAAATCCATAAATAAGTAATTAAAAATATATCAACCCTTATACATTGTATACTTTACAATTAAAATGTTATGTCACTTCCAATCAAATTCTATGAAACATTTTTAATAAATTCCTTACAAGAATATTAATTAACTGCAAATAGTTACATTTAATGTAGTAAAAAGTTTTGAACAACTTTAGTAAAACATTTTCCATTGCGTAAGAAATAATATTCGTTTGAAACTAATGCTATCTCAAATAAACCACTTTTTAATAAAAACTATTTACATTTAGCAGAATAATAAATAAAAATATTATATTAAATGCAATTCAACAAATTTGACAATGATTTTTACCATAATATATGATATATAAAAGAAAATTTATAATTGGGAAGAAAGGAAACAGAAAAATTTTAAAGGGAAAAAATCAAAGAATATTTACGTTATTTTTCTATTGATAAACGTTATTTAATAAAGAAAAGTAGAGCAATAATTTTGATATTATTATAATTAAAAACATGCTGATTAAATGGTGAAAGCTAAAATACATCTGTCATTTATTTCTGAAATTTCGAGAAGTTTCCTGTTTGTCAGTGTACCGAATCATTTGAAAATGTTACAAAATTACTTATTAGTAAAAAATTTAATAAAAAGAAAATGGCTGTGAGTTAGCTATAAATTAAAACGACTTCTGGATTTCAGTAATGAATTCGATAAATTCATAATCTTATAATTAAAATTAATATTCATAGTTATAAGTATTGGAAAGTAAAACCGTCATTTCATAAAATAATCAAATATGAAAAAAGAAAATATTTCCATTTTTGAAAACATCAAAGAAATTAAAAATTGCGGTAGAATTTGTGTAAAATCTTTACAATTTATGTCCTTATCCCTTACTGAATCTTTCAGCAATTGATAAATTTCCGGAGAAATATTTCCAATGAACATCTCAATTTTTGATTTTTTTATCTGTCTGCTAGTATGAATCCTGTCTGGAATACCATGGTAAGTGGAAGTGCAATTAAATCAAGCTGAAATAGTTCCTTATTTCGCTATGCTGATTTGTTTCTTTCATTGGAACAGACATCTCAGTGGACCAGGCAGAAAACCTTGGAAAAGTCAGTACATTGTTTAATTGATTGGTTTGCAAAATGTGCAATTGCGTTAAAGTTGGGATAAATTAAGGAAGAAAGTGAAATACTTTCAAGATAATTTCTCTTCTATGAAAATGGAAACTAAATAGTAACGTTCTAAATGAGCATTATGAATATTTTTCAAAATCATTTAAAAGTGTTTTTGACATCTTAAGATGGGAGCTACTTTGATATACTCTCCAAATCGGAAATTTGGTGACTTTTTTTTTCACAGCAACCAAAATACCTGTTTTTGGCGCCTTTTTTTCTAGCCAGAATGGATTCTCGCTAAATACAAATAATTGATACATAAAAAAACTTTAAAAAATAAACTCAAAAATGATACAAAATACAAGAAAATACTAAATGTGGCATTTGCAAAAACCTAATCGCTGAAAAAACCTAAATTAGCAACACCAAAATAAGAATCAAAATATAAACCCTAAAAAGTGTAAGCTAGATTTGGCGCGTAATTTTTTTTTTGGGGGGGGGGTATATCAGAGTTGTTCCTTAAGATATATTCTGATGAATACAGATATAAATTTTTGTATTGAACTCGTATAAGGAAACTAGTATAAATCTCAAGCACAGTATTCAAATCAGCATTTATGGCTTGACATGCAATTATATTGTGTACAAATACTATTATAGAATACTGTTTACATCCAAATTAAGGCAAATTTGATGACTACTTAGGAACAGAAGAGAAAAATAAATGAGTATCCTAAGCACTCATCTGAATTAAAATCCCGACTTCAGGAAAATAACGAAAAGAGAATTTTTATAATTTTAAAGGATTAACAGATTTAAGGCTTAGTGAATTCAAATTGTCGCATAGCTCTACTGAATTTGTCCTGATTTGAGAATTATAAGCAATAATCTGTATTGCTCTTCTGATCATGTGCAAAAGTACTTGTGCTCTTTTTAAAGATTTTAATATTTTATAGATTAGCCAAAGTTGTCCAATCCCTACTCTACGCTATATTACCTCGAAGCGGATATGGACCACCTTCTTTCTTGGCCGGCGCTGAAGGACATCTCTTTGTGTGACCAATACTGGAGTGTGAGAGACTTATTAAGTTTATAAACTTTTCTTGCCATGTTTATTTAATTCTTGTTCTTTACTTCTTTTGTGGTGAGTGGTCTTTAGTAACCGTGTCCATTGGAAATAAAAAAATATATTTTCTTGACAAATGAAGTTACATAACTAATAGTGTAACTTATAATATTATTTTTTAACACAGATTGCTTAACGGAAAAACACTTTTCATAACCTTTTGTCGTCACAAGACCTCTAATAATTATAACGTTAGTTAAGATAAAAAAGATGTAATTCTCAAAGAGCACACAGGATGATCAGATAGCCGAATATTTAACACTTTGTTCTTCAGATGTATAGTTCCTGATTTTGTTTCTTCCCTCGGATTCAGATGATTGTAATGTTATGGAATCTACTTTAAAGTGCAACTCCACTCCAGATTTAAATATTCCTTTAATTATTTCTTTTTAATTTGCTTCTAAATTATCTTAAACTGTAATAATGAAGGAAATAAGACAATTTGATTGGACAAGAAACATAAGAAAATTATTTACGCATTGGTTATGAGTTCTAATTATTTCAATTTATTACAAAATAAGGGAACATTGAGTCCTATAAGGCTTTACCCATAGTAAATTCATAAATCAGAAACAAAATTTTAAAACAAAAACTTTAAAAACATATGTCTTGTAAGCAAGTGGAGATATTCGTTTGTCTTAAACTTAAATACAATTTAAACTTAAATGATTAAAAATTGGATAAGTTTTGGCTTGCAAACAAATTTCAACTGAACATTATATTTTTAGAAATCTTAAGCCAGCTTTACATTCGAAGATTTATTGAAAGATTCATCAAGTTCAACAAATCCTATATTAAAATAAAGCAAACTTTCTGTTTTAAGAGTAAAAATTTATTTATATTTTATCAAATATTCTAAAAATCAAAATTTTTTTTAAGTAGTTAAAAAATGTTATTTCAAAAATTTTTTTCCTTATTTTTTTAAAAATGGTAGCATATATTTTATCTCAAATTCATTCATATCTCAAACTCAATCGATATTTAAAATTGTTACCTTATTTAACCTTGCCTTCTTTAATTGCTTATTTATTGTTAATGAATATTTTAAATTGTTTCCTTACAATTTATTGTATTATATATCAAGACAGTGTGCAATAATTCCCAAAACAGTTCAAATTATTGAATTAATTATATGACAGTTTTCCATGCTTATAGCAAATCAAAGTAGTATGACATAAAAGGGAAAATGTCCTATAAGGAACTGAGATTAAAACTTTAAGACACTTGACAAAAATATTATGATACGTTATAGAAGATAAAACACATGAGAAATTCGTAAAAAAAAATATTGTAAAAATTTGTAAAGTAAAAAAAGAACTGAAATGTCACATTGAAATAAATAATTCTTTTTGTTTATTATTTATTTAAATTGTAGTTACTTTTTTTACAATATATAGAATAAAAAAAATTCATTGCTGGATAAGTTGAGTAGGGATATACGGTTAACACTATATTTAAAGGTAATGCAGTTCAACTTGTAATATATTTCAAACAATGAAATTTTTTATACTTCAATGATAAATCTTTACCTTTCAAAATTGAAAGCAAAAAAAAGTGACAAATTAATCTTTAAATATTTTTATTAATCCATCACAAAGATTAACATATGTTTGAAAAATATATTTTAAGTAAGAAAATTCTAATTTATTTCTATATATTTTTAATATTAATTTCTGCCCACCTTGTCTAGGGGCGAGTATGCCTGACTTACGGATCGAATACTGATTCGTGCATTAATGTATTTTCTCTCTTTCCTGTCTTTGTCCTTTCCTTGTATGAATGGTTTCCTACCTTATAAACGGTTACCTATGGCATATGTGTACTGAATAAGTTGGACTCCACACCAAATTATGGTTCAGTTGAAAAAGTGGAGCACAGCGCACATCATATTAACAGCCTGGCTGGCACTCGACAAAAAATAAATTGATATTAATTAAATTTAATGAAGAAATTACTATATTTAGGTTAATTTTCTGTTTGATATTTTTTATTATTATATTCAATATATTTACTTTTATTAATAAAATATTTAATTAATTTTTATTAACGTTTATTATTAATATTTATGTTCAAATTAAATTTAAACTTCAACATTAGACATATATTCTTTGTTATTTTAGAAAACGTTAATTTAGCGTTTCGTAAACTCTAATTTTATTTCTAACAAAACTAATTTTAGTTTTTTAATCTGGTCAATATTACTCATTGCATCTAAATATAACATTAACATAATATTTTTATTCAAATTTCTATTCCCACAAATATTTAATCCGAGATAAAGAAATTATAAAAGCAGCAAAATGGTTATTAATATGTGTAATTGTATATATATATATATATAAAAGTACATGTATATTATAGTCTGAAAATAAAATGAGAGAATGGTGAAAAAAATAGATTATATTGCTTACTTAAAAAACTGAGTTTTATTATCAAATAAATATTGTTCATCACATATTAGCTTTGTTCTTCATAACCCTTCTGCTTCAATTTCAGCCACATGAAAAAATTATTTCCTTTAAGTCCTGACTCATTTTGATCCGTGAATATATAATCATTTTCCATTCCTTTTAAATTAATCGATATGCGACATTTTAAATGAGTTTTAAATGATCTCGAGTCTAATTTATTTTGCAGTATTTTATCATCCACTCGCACATTAAATTTAGACTGACATGACACAATTGCCGTATTTTATAATTGGTTTTTACCTTTTAATTCTCACATTGTTGATTAAAATTTTTCTTTTGAATGTGTTTCTGATGCATTCGTATAAGAATAAAATAATTGGCATTAATCCAAGATATGCTAGTATCTTCATAATTTCTTTGTATTGCACTTAATATGAGATTCAAACATTTCCTAAAATAAATTCCTTCTGAATTCTTTTATTGACCGGAACAATATTACCTACATTTTTATTCCATTAACTTCATTTTCGATTATTCATGCTTTTTCTAGTATATTTGAATGAAAACACCATTTAAGATCATCTTTCTTTTAAATTTAACACATTTTAGTTTTGTACAACCATCTAACCAGGAATTGAGAATTATAAGGTGAAAACGTTTTATAATTTATTTTATGTAAAAAACATTTATTCACCTCGAATATTTTATTTTTTTATATCATGGAATACGAAATTTTTATTCATATTATGTAACAGTAGAACTTTTTCTGTTGTTGTTGTTGTTACTGAAGACACTTGGCAACACTAAGCCCGCCCGTTTAGAGACTAGGTGAATGAAGTCAGAGAGAGAGCGTCTTCTGTTTTTGAATAGAGCACCCTCATGCGAAGGTGGAAGTACGACTTTTGGCTCATAGATGGCAGCACCATCTGAATCTCCCAATTTAGAGATTGAAACCAGTGGAGACCCATAGCCTGCCTCCAACCACCCCCAGGAGTATTAATTTGTAATGGAAACATGGAAGACATTGCGACCTGACATATTTTACGTGCCCCAGTCACCATTAGTGAAGATGACGGATCTTCGGCTAAATTGGGATTCGCACTCACCACCTTTTTGTAACAAGAACGACGCCCTAATCGACCAGGCCACCGCGGCCTTTTTCTTTTGCAGATCCATCAAATACACTTCAGGAACAACATTAGAAAACCTTTTCGGATACTTTTTCCTCATAGAACAAATTCTGTCATGCTATAGTTATAATCATTTTAATCTATATTTTCCTACGCCGACTGCAACTAAATAGACATATACTCTTATTTAATATAAATGTTTGTACAAACAGTTCTACTAAAAGCTGTGCATCAAACCTTCCATATTTGCTTTCAAAACCACAGCTTTATTGACTAGAGAAAGTGAAAACATAGGACAATTAACTCCGCAAAATCATAACGGTGAGAAATGCATTCTCAGCCAAAATTTATTCTCCATTTCTTGAAAGTTTAAACTTAACTCTTGTGCACATGTACATTGAATTTATCTCTCGCATTTTGTTAAATTACTTACTCTCTCAAACATTTCTCTGCACACTTATTCTTCCTCTAATTGCTCACGTGTTCATCACTGTATAAGCCCCTAATAAAATTCTTCAAATAAATGTTTCAAAAATAGATATATATATATACTGTATTTTTCTACGTAATAAGATTATTTATAATTTTAAATTGATTTTTCATATTTATATAAACATAGTTACGATTAATTTGATGATAATTAATAATTTTTTTTTATTGTTCTGTACTTGAAACTGATAGAATAAAAAAATTCTCATTTCTTGAAATGTAGAAACTAAAATAAAACTTTAAATGCAATATAAAAGTAATAAAATAAAAAGATAAATACAACGTTTCAAAGTGGGAATACAAAACTGAAATGAAAGTGAACGAAGAAACAAATTCTCAGAGGAACAAAAAGAAAGTAGTGAAAATTCTTGGAATTCTAAAACAAGCGAAGGACTGATAAACTACTAGAAAAGCGAACGGAGATAAAAGACAAATGGACGAACTATTCACTTAAATAAGACTAAAAGAAAACTATTTTATTTAAGGTGACTAGAAATTTGAATAGGAAACAATTACTATTATAATATGTGGCTACATTTTAACGTTTATGGCTTAATTAAATTGTAACGATAATTTTAATTTTACTATTTGTTAATCAATTTATTATATTTAGTGTATCCCTTAAGTTGTTTATTTTGTTGGAAGAATTTATTCTTCAAGGTCTCTCTTTTACATATTTTTACAATTAAGTATATGCCGTAACCGAATAAAAAATTCCAAGAAATGAAATTTTTGAAATAACATTGCCCTTTACATTTATCTCTTATCGGTTAATCATTGCTCAATTTGTGATCTACTAACTCAGATATCGCTTAAAATAATACAAGTATTGATCTTTTTATGCATATGCTACCCAACTTGTCTAGTGATTAGCATAGCTGGGTTAGCGTAGGGGACTTGGGTTCGAATCTCGGCTTGGGCATGGATGTACTTTGTCTTCCTATGTGTTTCTTATCCTATCCTCAGATGATGGATGAATGTGGCCCGCCCTATTAACGGGTTTGTGGTGGTGTGACGTGGGTAGTGCTACTCGCCTCTGTGACTTGGTTCACAGGTGCCCACCGGGTAACGATAAATGAGTAGCAGTTTCCAGCCACTACAAGGCCGGAAACTGCTACTCATTTATCGTTACCTGGATAATCACCCGTTAATTACCGGATAATTACTCGTTAATCACCCAAGTGCCCGCCATTGGGAAAAAAATATTTTTATTCATATTGTTCCTCTAAAGCAAAACTCTGAAACAGATAACAACAACGAGATGACTGCTTGGAGTTTCTTTAGTAAACTGAATTTTTTACTTTTATAAAAGGAGAAAATTTTACTTTTGTCATTTGTACTTATTAATAAAGTTCCTGTGATTCTAAATAATATTATCCTAATACTTAATAGTATTTTAGATTAATACGACGGCTAACCGAAACTTAGATCTAATCTTCAGGAAGCAAATATACCAAATCTTTCATTGTAAATAATGACACAGAAATTACTAATTTTTTGCATCCTTTGCAATGATGGGTAGATTAGATTTTTCCCTGATTTTGTGAAATATAAGTATAACTTCTTGTATCAATAATAATCATTCATTAAAATGGAATATCAAATCACTTCACTGAATTCATAATCTGTTAAAAAAATGAAACATAATTTCAACCATACAAATTTAATATTGATGGTCAAATGAAGATTAATTTACAATTGACAATTATCTTAGACTAACTAAGGCATAGAAATTTTGTAATCCATGAAGATTTTTTTATTGTTTACATTTGCTGCTGAATATTTATCCTTTTCATTTAAACATTTCTTTTTTCTTTTTCATGCTGTTTTATGAAGATAATCTTCATCTATTTAACAACTTTAAATTTGCCTTTAGACATAAAATACTTCCGCTAATCTAATTCAAACTCATATTTCAAAGTAAAATTTCAAAGAATGTCTTAATATTAACGAGATTTAGTTCAATAATTTTATAAAAAATTACTGTTTTATTAAATTAGTTAATCACTCAAATATTTCTCCTCCTACAAATTGTTTCTCTAATAGTTTACGTCTTTAGCTCTAATTGCTTACGTATAATCCCTAATAAATTTCTTCAAATAAATGCTTCAAAAAGGCGCATGTATACTGTATTTTTCTGCGTATAAAAACACTTCTAATTTTAAATTGTATTTTAATATTTATATAAACGTATTTAGGATTATTATGGTATTAATAAAAAAATTTAAATGTAGTCTACTTGGAACTGATTGAATAAAAATAATTCACAATTTATGAAATGTAGAAACCAAAACAAAATATAATTAAGATAAAAGTAATAATATAAAATGATAAATAATATGATGTGGAAATACAAAATGAAAGTGGAAATACAAAATGAATAGTGGATACAAAATGAATAGTGGTGGCTGATAGTGGAAATATAAAATGAAAGTGAAACTGAAAGAAGAAACAAATTCTCAGAAGAACAAGAAGAATTTTTTTTTTCATCCGGCGAGAACCGGAAAACTAGCTCTTCGCGATATCAAGGCCGGAAACTCCTACGCATTTAGCGTTACCAGGTGGGCATCTGGCAACCAATTCACCGAGGCGCGTAGCATTCCACTTCACATCACTACAAACCTGTTTATAGGGTCGGCTACATTCATCCGTTATCTTAGAAGAAATGACAAGAAAACACAAAGAGAGAAAGGAAACGTCTATGTCATAACCGGGATTCAAACCCGGGGTCAACAGCCAAGAAAGCTAACCACTCAGCTATCAGCCGGCACAAAAAAGAAGGTAGTTAAAATTGTTAGAATTTTAAAATAAACTAAGAACTGAAAAGCTAATTTAAAAAGTGAACAGAGTCGGAAGATATACGGATGAACTATTCACTTATATAAGACTAAAAGAAAACGACTCAACCTGGGGTGAGTAAAAATTTGAATTAACAGTTACTATTATAGTTGGTGGCTACTTTTTATAATTGATAGTTAAATTAACTTGCAACGATAATTTTATTCTATTTGCCATTCAATTTATTATAGTTACTGAACCATTTAGATTGTTTGTTTTATTAAAAGAATCAGTTTTTCAAGACCTTTTATATATTGTTACGATTATGTATATGTCTTATAATAAAGTGATGTGCTTATGTAAGATAGTTTACTATATTAACTGTTTTAAGAAACAAATAATAAGAATACTAATGCTATGTGAAAGAAGAAGATAACAAGTCTATATATAATTATATATATATATATATATATATATAGATAGATAGATAGATAGATAGATAGATAGATAGATAGATAGATAGATAGATGTATTTCTATTAATAAAATGAGAAATAGTGAAAGAAAGATAAACAACAGCTTCTTATTTTTAACGGGTAACATTTTTTTTAACTGATTATGACTTTGTCAAAGTAATTATATTTATAAGAAATACATATACACGCGTCAAAATAATTATATTTATAAGCATAAAATATCTCGAATATTTAATATGTTTGTCCACGGAATGAAATCTTGGAAATAACATTGCCCTTTTCAATATTTATCTCTTTTCATTTAATCATAGCTCAATTTATGGTCTACTATCTCATATACGGCTTAAAATAATTCTAGTTTCGATTTTTTTATTCATTTTGTTCTACTAAAGCGAAACTCAAAAACAGATAAACGCAGAGACCACTGTTTTTTTTTTTTTTTTTTTTTTTTTTTTTTTTTTTTTTTTTTT
>JAPDSC010122862.1:0-11973 GCA_026290005.1 Latrodectus geometricus | reverse complement strand
ATGGAGATACTTTCTCTTTCTCTCTCCCTCTGTGTTTCTTGTCCTTTCCTCAGATGATGGATGAATGTGGCCCGCCCTATAAACGGGTTTGCGGTGGTGTGGCGTGGGCGCTGCTACTCGTACTTCCGTGACTTGGTTCACAGGTGCCCACTGGATAATGATAAAATGAGTAGCAATTTCCGGCCTTGTTGCAGCAAATGGGCTAATGTACTTACTTGCTCAAGGGTGCCCACCATTATATATATATATATATATATATATCGGAAGTGAACTTCCATGTATGTTGAACCTTCGAAGTATCCATCACATGCAGGGATGCAGAATTCAGAAATGTGACCCTCATTTCCCTTTGTTTAACAATGACTTGAATAAATGCACATATGCATATATACATAAATCCATGAATTCATACATTTATGTATTATGTATATACATACATATGCACATCGCAAGGGAAGAAACATGGAAACCTCCAATGTACCCATCCCAACGAATACGTTTACAGAAAGTAGAAAAGCGTAAATCTTTTTTTTTTCCACTGTTCAACAATTTCTGGGATAAAAAATGAAGCATTTTACTCTAAAAAGCGCAGCATTATCAGCAGGCAATGATGAGCATAAGCTTTGCACTATAGCAATTTTTTAAATAATTTTTATTTAATTTGTTTGTTTCCCGTCATAACTACTTCAGAAAAAGTGTGTAAAAGTATGTAATCATTCTCCAAATAAAAAATAATTTATTTTTTGAAATAAAAAAAAATTTGCAAATCATAAATAATAAAAAATAACTTATTTTTTATTATTTATCAATAAATAATAAAAAAACGTTTATTTTTTACTGTCTGCGATTTTTCGCCATCTGTAATTTTTTTTTATTTATTTTTAGGGTACTAGAAAGTTTTAAGCGTAAAGAAAAATTGATCCTTCATTTCTAGGAAAACATTTTATTTATGAGATCGTTGAAACGTATTCCAAATATGAAAAAAGGAGTGAAACATTAATAATCATTTCGCTTTAAATGTTTTTTGCAATATCGCCGACTAGATGAGCGGCAGCTGCAATCACGTCATTAGACTGATTTCTGCTTTCTCTTGGAGTCTATCTTAAATTTTCTCTGCTGAAGTTGTGATTGAAAGAACTATTCTGAAATGGACTTTGCCAAATGGTAAATATATATTTTAATCATTATATTAAAAGTAAAAGTCATTTAATGTATTAATTACTTTTTAAGCATTTTTACTTAAAAAAGTAATTAATTTTACCAAAAATTGTGGGAAATACTTCCAAACTTAAGAGAATCGGGAGAAAAATTCATTTCTGGAATAAACAAGCTTTACCTTTTTAAAAATGCTAAGAATTCATTTTTATAGCAAAGAGATGCAAATTTTAAAGTTATTCTGATTTAAACCGCTAAATTTTATTAATATTAAAATAGATGTGATATTTTCGAAAAATAATGTTGAATCTTCATTACTATAAGCAATAAGTACTCAAATCAGTTTAACGTAAAATTTTTCGTATAGAAGTATGAATACCTACAGATGTGCTCAAAACTAAATCTTAAAATTAATTTCAATTTTTGAAAATTTATTTGATGTTGCATTAAATTAAATACATATTAAAACTGGTTTACATTAATTTGAAAGCATATTTAAAATAAAATTTACTAATATATTTTGAGAAATGCTACAAAACAAGTAAGTACACTTTTCGACTTAAATATGTTGCAATATCTTCTTTGCGGACTTTATATAAGCACAATCTTCAATCAACACGTCCTTATAACAATTTCTCCTCACTCTTGGTGGTCATCTTGAAATTTTCTTTATCGAAGTTGTGATTTAAAGAATTGTTTCATCAAATTGAGCTATGAAAAATAGTAATTATACATTTTAATTAGCATATCAAAAGTAAAATTGACTTAATTAGAATTTGTTATTTAAAATGTAATACATTCATTTTGCTAATAATTGTAGGATATAGTTCCAAACTAAGAGAATCACAGTAAAATTAATTTCAGAGTAAAAACGAATTTCAACATTTGAAAAACGCTAAGAATTAGTTTTTACAAGAAAATTATTCATATTTTAAAGTTATTCTAATTTAAACCACTAAATTTTATTAATATTTAATAAATACAATATTTTTGAAAAATGACCTTGAATCTTCAATACTATAAGCAAATTAGATATATTAAATACACAATATTCAAATCAGTTTAACGTAAAAATTTGCATATGGAATTGTGAATATCCACCAATGTGCTTAATAGTAAATCTTAAAATTGATTTCAATTTTTAAAAATTATTTTTATGTCACATTAAATTAAATATACTGTGCAAATGATTTTATATAAATTTTTAAATATTTTTAATATAAAACAAAATTTAGTAAAATGTTTTGAAAAAGCTACGAAACACGTAAGTACGCGTTTCAATTAAAATACAAGTTGCAATATCCTCTTTGCGGGCTATATATAAACGCTGGATTTAACCAAAACGTCATTATAACAATTTCTCCTGATTCTTGACAGCCGTCTTGAAATTTTCTCTGCCAAATGGGAAATCCAATGTGGTAATTATATATTTTAACTAGTATATTAAAATTTAAAAAAATCACTTAATTAGAATTTTTTATTAAAAAATAATATTTATTTTACTAATAATTGTAGAGAATTGCTCTAAACTTAGAGAATCACAGCAAAAATGTGTTTAAGAATAAAACGAGCATCACCATTTACAATTTTTTGGAATGCAAAGGGGTAATTTTCCTTACAAAATTATGAACCACTAAACCACTAATTTTATTTAATTTTATTCATATTTAAATAATAATTTTAATTAATTTAAACCACTAGTTTTATTAATATTAAAATAAATAAGATATTTTGGTAAAACAATCTTGAAACTTCAAAACTATAAGCAATCATTTAAAATATTTAAATCATTTAAACCAACAAATTCACTCTATCGAAATTTGAATATCCATCAATGTACTTAAATTGTATTCATTAGACAATACGTATAAAAATATTGGGGTAAATATCTGAAAAAATTTTATTGATTAAAATTTTATAAAAAAAATGATAGTAAAATTACAAAAAATACGCAGCAAATAGTCCATATATGAGTAGTTTTTGTGAAAACTTATAAGAATGTGACAGCATGAAAGATCTTTAAAAATAAAATCCCTAAAATTCATTACTACATACTGCTAAAAGGTATTAATATAAATTAATAAATAATATAATAATCATGGCAGAAGATAATATAAAAATAATTGTAAATGTTTATTGATATTGACTTTACATTAAATCAAAATTCTTAGAAAAATAAACTAAATTTCATAAGATTGTATTAATGCTGAGACAAATTTATTTTAACAAAGTTATCTTAAAACTGAAATATGTAGCAATTAATGTGTAAATAAATTAAATCTGGAATATTTTAAATGTTGTTAAATGTATAAATAATAATTTTCACTTGTTAAACTTTGTTATTTGTTATAATTATTTATTAATTGATATTTTCAATAAATACGGTGATAAATTAAAGAGTACTATAATAATCATATTACAGAGAAAAATTGAAAGATTTTCAAAATAGCTTTTAAAATATCTGTGTCTCTTAGTATTTGTATTTTATCCCATGCAAAATTATTTGATAGAAAATATAAATTTTATATAATTATTAATATTTTGCTATGTTCTGAACTTTCTAACACATAGTAATAAAGTTATAAACAGCTTAATATTAATAACTTAAATTTGGGTAATTTTATTTTTGTAAGAATGTTAAAAGTGAGGAATTTAAGATTTGTAATTATGTGAAGAAAGGCAAAATAACTAAAAAATTATCTAAAACATGTACGGCTATGAATTAAAATTTATGACTAACTACACTCTCATAAAATATTTAGTTACATAAATATGTCAGATGAAACCCTGTTGTTTAAAGATAAAATAAAACAATGATTAATTTATTGTGTTGTAATGAATCTAATTTAACAAATTTTAAAGGTTCTTTTTTTCCAAACTGAATTTTTACATCTTAACAGCTTATGAATACATAAATATTCTTTCCAAAGGGGAAAAAATAAAAGTATAATGTAAATGTACGTTAATTCACAAATTTTACGTTAAAATGTATTGTAGATTGTAATTAATATTTTATCACATTTCCTAAATCGAAAAAACAGAGAATTATTGACCAAACAGCTTGTTTTCTCACCTAGGAAAAACATTTATTATACATTTATTAAAGAATTATTTATAAAAGAAATATATCAATTTATTACCAAATAAACCATATGACTTTCAGAAAAATCTTTCAACAGTCAAGCAACTATTCAGAAATATCGAAGCTGCACAATTTGCGCAATAATCCTTACACAGCCATGACTCTATTAAATGTAACTAAGGCATCCGTTAAAATATGACATGAGGGAATTATGTATAAATTGATCAACCTCAATTTCAGTGCAGATGTTAACCTTCACATTAACTCTTATTTTTATAATAGACATTTTCAAATTAGATATAATAATGAAACTTCAATAAACATTTAGCTTCCTATGCAGATGATAATGATACGCTCTTAAGCTCAATGAATATAAATATGACCATGCATAAAATTCAATTTGTACTTAATAAATTTATTATATTAAATTATGAAGAAATTTATTATATTAAATTATGAATTATGAAGACTATAATAAATTAGAGGAATGGTGTACAAATTTGCTAATTATTATAATTGACGAAAAATCTCAACTATTCCTCTTCAAAAGATAAAAAAGAAATAACGTAAAACATCAAATGAAGAACAACCTTCTAAGTTTTCAAAACAATATTTGAAAAAATGAAATATCTTAAATTTACTTTCAATAATGAACTAACATGAAACACTCACAAAAATATTGTTATTGAAAAAGCAAACGTGACTAAGTATAAGCTCATTGTAGGAAATAGATCGAAAATATCCCTTAATTTGAACAAACTCTAACAAAATAGTAAAGAGTTTATTTATAAGCATTACAATTAAGCATATTTTCATAAATTTCGTCCTCTCTAAAAAACCAAGTTTCTTTTTTTTTATATTTGATTAATCAATCTCAAGAGCCATTATAGTATGCTTGCATACCAAGTTTAAATGGAAAAAACAAAGCATGCATTTCGCAAATTTCATGCAAATCTTTCTTTGAAAACACGCTGACGGCGAATATTCCTGTACAAAAATATCAGGTTAACTTTAACTTTTCTAAGAATTAAAACAAATCACAAACATATTTCTGACTTTATATAAAGCCATAACAAAAGCAGGATTTTCTTAATCGATTCATATTATTTCATTTCGTTTCGTAATCACAGCGAAAACAATGCAGTACGAGTATCTTTTTTCCTTGGAATATAAAGGTACATTTATGTGAAAGATAGTTTAATGACCAGTTCCAATTTGTAAAACTTATCTTACAGCAATCAGCATTGTTGTATAACAAAAAATCTAGATAAGATTAATTCTGTAGACTTTTCCTAGACAAGAATTTGTTGACATGAGAGTATAAATATTAATATTTTTGATGAATTTAATGCCTTAAATACAAATTTGCGCATGTTGAGTCGTCCTTTTTATAAACAACGTAATTCCTTTTTTAGACTGTCAATAACTAAAATGACAAAACAATAACCGAAAATATTCTCTGTCTTCTTTAACAGAAACAGCACTCATCCATATGGATGTAAGAATATTCAGCTAGTGTCAGAGGAAACATTTTTAAATAAGTTAATTCTTTGCTTTAATGTTTAAATTCAAACTTTATCACACACATACAAAGGATTCTTTCTTTTTACGTGTAAACTTAATTTGATAGAATTTAAACTAAATGGAAAGGACGGATCAATGTGAACTTCATTTGATTCATCCATGAAATGAGAATCGTAAAGAATATATAATTGGTCAATTAGAAAGGTCCTATTGTATTTTAATCTTATATTTCTTTTCCTAAATTTCACTTCCTAGTGGATATCATATATTGAAAAATCAGTCTGTTTATGTACTGAAAACAGGTAACATCAATTGTTTTCGCACATTCATGTATTAGAAGCTCAGGGTAAGGTATTCAGAGAAACTAGAATATCTGAAAAAATAAAATAAAGTATAATTTTTTTTATCTGAAATTTACTCATATGTTTAATATACATATATCAAGAAAAATAAGAATGGTAGTAAACTTAGACTCAAATGCAGTATCTTTATTTTATCATCTTTCAATCATAAAATTTTATTAGAAAATAAAAGCAGCAACATTATTACACAAATATTTTTTTTTATCAAAGAAAGGTTTCCTCCCTTTCTTATCATGGAAAAGTTCTTATTTCAATAATAAGAAAATGAAGTATGGAGTTAATTTCTTTAAAGAAAGGTTTCCTCACTTTTTTATAAAGGAAAAGTTCTTATTATGGAATGTCGTTAATTGAGGTCCCTGGCTTAGCAGAAGTAAAGGTACAAAATAAAAGTCTTGAATTATCAAGAGTAATGAAAATAAATTAATAAAATTATGGTTAATAAAGAGATTAATTTAATATTACTGCATATACAAGTCTAATTTAAGAAATGGGTTATGCAAATGCATTATATTGACTATTAATGGGCATATATTGATTATTAATGGGTTATACAAATGCATATAAAGACATAGAATTGCGATTTAGATAAGAGATGGAAGGATTATTTAAGAAAATCTTCATTCCTTTTGGTAACGAAAAAAACCTTAGAAATTGTCTAAGTTTATATGTTGTATTTAAATATTTTTTAAAAATAATGTAATAATAAATAAATATTTTAAAACTTGATATAATTAACCGTTGTTCATTTCCTATTCTACACAACTATTACAATATTAGAGCTTTTATGTACGTATTTTTTCAAGTTTAATATTTATGCGAGTGTAATTGCTCTTAATGTTTACATAACTTTTCTTCACTTCAAATAGTTTATATTTCAAAAATTGGATAACTTTTTATAAAATCTTAGATAGAGTAAATTGAGTATGATGTGAACATTTCTTTCTATAAATAAAATATTTAAAATATCATAAATAGAAAACACATAGTGTTTGGAAACTTAGTGTGCTTTTTTTAGACAATTTCTTGCATTCAAAATAAAAATGTATTTAAAGTAATACGATATAATAAAACTTATTTTTAAATGTAATCTCATTGTAAAAATAATCAAAAATTGATTAAAAAATCAAATATTATGTAGTAAAGTAATTAATATCCCAATTCGAACTTTTGATGTGTTATATACTTTAAAAATATTTTCACAACTTTTATAAATTACTTATAAAAATGTATTTTAAATTAATAAAAATAATAACGTGTTTTTTAACCCTATTTTACTATTTTTTCCTTCTTTTATTGAGTGTATGATAAAGAACTTATTATATATGTTCGTTTTCTATTCTGAGAACAGAGCAAATATTAAACATAAATCAACATAGAATTTTTTTTTTCTACGTTTAATAGTTTTCAGAGTGTGATTAATATTTTGGAATTTTTATCTTACAGTATCATTCTCTTACTTTTCTTGAGTGGAAGTGTGGTTCTGACTGTTGATGGCCGAAATTTTAATTTGGATGTACTTTTTAATGAGTCCCGTACCATTTCCAAGGATCCTGTTGGTAATTTCGATTAAAATTTTTTTGAATATCTTAGAGTCTTTTTAATGACTTAATGATATAAAATGAACTTATGATGACACAAGAAATTTACAGAATTTTTCTACTACAGATAAAATTCACTTAGCATTATAATAACATATTTGTTAAAGTTTTATCCCTTGAATGAGAAAATCTTTAAAAATTATGAAAACGAAATATAATCTCCCAACATAACTGTTTTTTTAACTTTTGTTAAAATTTTATTGAATTAATCTGTGACAATTCTTTATAAATTAATAACTAATGATGACAACAGTACTTCACATGATAAAACATGATAAATTAACTTAGAATTAAAATGCCATATTTATTCAATTTTAAACAATTGGGAGACAAAAATCTTCTATTAAATATCTATTCTTGAAATTTTGGATTATAATTGGAACTAGTGCAATGAATTACTTTCCAAATTGAAATATCTAAATGACCAATCATTAGAAATGATTGGCAAATTCTTTCACCAATCATTAGAAAGTAAATGAAATTAAAATATAAGTCACATTTTTCAAAATTGACTGCGAAATGCTTTGCAAAGGAAAATAGTCATTTATTCAAGCTATATAATTCCCTTAAAATTTTAATTGCAAAAAATATTAAGTGAAAATTACTTTTAAAATGGGTTTCCCTAAGAAATTAGCTATGGTGTTGAATGCCTAACACTACCAGAAAATGTTTTGTTTGATTAAATATTATTCTAGAAAAACATATTTTTTTTATTTCATTAAACAGGAAAACATATTATTTCATATTTTCCACTTTCACTTTTTCACTATACAAATTATATGATATAACAATGACATAAGAGTTAAATAAATATGTTCAAGATAAATTTCTCATCTAATCTTAAGTGCACAAGACTGAGAAAGTTTAAGCATCAGTTTCAAATTATGCCATTCGAAAATAGAACATGTCACTAAATTTTAGGGAAATAATGTAAATTCCAAAACCACCACAAAGACTCAGAAAAAGAAAAAAATTAAATGTAAATAATTCTAATAAATCTATACAGTTGGCCAAACAAAAGGCAACACCCTAAAGGTAGCAGTCAAATACTATAAAATTAACAAAATGGTTTGTGGCAAAGAGATATGTAAACCATTGGCCTTGCAATGGGAACTTTATGGGCAACTATAGTGTAACGTGCAAGTAAAGGGAGAAGATATTATAAATGAAATTAGAATGATATCATAAAGATATAAAAAAGGAAGAAGAGATTGCCGATTTTTAAGTACGGCAATTGTTTCTTTCGAGTGTTTTTTTTTTTTTTTTTTTTTTTTTTGCGCAAGATTTTTAATTACATCTTTTGTATCATAGAAGACATTGAAGATCTTTTGAAGAATTTTTCGAGTTCAACCGTAGAAGAATAAAAGTCTGTAGGTATAGCAGATTACCTTTCAGAAAAAACCAGTTATAATGTTAGACGAAATTAAGCACCTCTGATGCACATATGCAATCTCTGGATGCAGGCGTTAAAGCTGACAAATGTGTCCCCCTCATTGCACCACTGAACATCATAACCAGCATGTTATGCGCATGGCAGTGGTGAATTGCACAGCCCCATCGCAAATCATAGCACAACAGATTCAGTCGGTTACACACCATTCAGAGTCCGCTCAAGCCCTTCGAAGCCGTTTGCAGCTAAGTGAAATACCTTGATTAATTTTTTATTGCTTCGTTCACATTTCACTCACAACTCTAAGTTATTGTGCCACTAATGTTTCGATAAATGATGGTCATAGACAATGAAATTGAATTAACTTTACTGATGAACCATGTTACTGACTTCAACACCATGATGGTTGGGTTCAAGTGTGGAAACAACCGTCATGAGTGGTTGCTCAACGGTTTCCATTATGAATAGCCATACTGGTTCCGTAGCTGGTAAAACATCTTTGGGTGGCATTGTATTTGACTCCCGCATTAATGCTTTGCCGGTGTGCACTAAACAGCTACCGTTACATATTATGAGATTTCAAAGTCGCCTGTTATCACGTAATTTCAGCGATTGCCATCAGCCATATTGCCGCAGAATAATATGCGACTACACGTGACACGCAATGTTCAAGAATTCTTTATCCAACCTATTAAATTGCTCTCTTAACCTGCTTATTCTTTCGATCCATCGCTTATCGAAAATTTGTGGTTCATGCTTGACAACTACTAGTTCGGGATACATCCCCCGCTTCTACATCAGATCAACTTTAGAATGTGTGGAAGCCTCATGCACTGCTATACCTCAAGGATACACCCAAAGCCTCTTTAATTCTATGCCGAGGAGTATGACAGAGGTTATAACCAACAGCGATTGCTACAATGACTTTTTATTTTGTCATCATTTACACTTAATAAGAAGCTGTAATTTTAAAAAATCTCTTCTTCATATAACTTGTTACCTGCCAAATTGATTTTGCAAATATATCTGTGTTTTTTCTTAAGGTTGTATTTTGGATGGTCAGCAGTATGTTTATTTTTGAAATAGCAGATTCAGATGTTTGTTTTATATTATCCTTGCGGATATAGCTTTGGAAAGTTAAAGAACAGTTTAACCCTTCTTTGCATAATGGTGAAAATTTCCATCATAACCTATAATGCCCAAAAATTATATAAAAGAACAAGTTCACTTTAAAATGATCGTGTTTGGATACCTTTTTAATGTCCATTGCATAATAAGAAACATAGCTGTCAAAAATAAACAAGTGTCATTATCAGTGAAACGAGCTTAAAGTTCTCTCATTCCGCTGTTTGTTGTAGTTGCAATAAACGTATGATTTCGTTTATAATTTTGTTTTATTATATTAGAGTTTCTATTGCTAAAAAATTGAAAATGAGTGGAAGAAAGGTTTGTAACACGTGTTTCTGTTATTTTCCTCTTTTATTTCTATTTAGTACTAAGCTAATGATCTAACTTTGGATGATGATGGAAATTTTTTAGCATATTGTTTTTTGCTAAATTTATACTATAAATATATACTAAGATTTTTTTAACCATTTTTCCTTTAATTTTGAACATGAATTATATCAACTTGATTAATTTCACCAATAAAGAAAAAATCATGCAAAGAAGGGTTAAAATTCTGCATAAATTGAACATTATTATGTTTTATTTAAACAAATGATATTAATTGTTAATTACACCTATTATTAAAAATAACACCAAAATTTCAGGCTAAAATTTAAATGTTTATTGTATGACCTACTTTATTGTGTATTTTAAACCGCAAATTCTTTCATGGAAGATACATTTTTAAATTTAAAATGTTAAAAATTTAAATTCAATTGACTACAATAACTATAAAAATGAACTTTCAGAAAACTATAGTTGTAACTAGAGGGAATAAATATTTATAAGGAAACTTATTTAAAATATTCTGTCAATAAAAGGAGTAATTGAAACTTCTTTTTTTGCCGCTATTATAAGTTAATTTGCGGAGTTCCGAAACTCTAAACGCAAAGTGTTTTGTAAATATAAGTGAAAATATATTTATTCAATGACCTATTATTCGAAGTCCAAGTTTATGTTAGGCTTCAATCTTAAGAAAAAAAGTTTTCAGTGTGACAATGATTACCTATTTAGGACAAACCTGACCTCATCATGTAAATATCAGTTATAAATCATCATAAATATTTACTCGGTGTCCCATGTTCTTAAAGATTACTGTGAAAATGTGTGTGTGAGAGAGAGATAAACTTTTTAAAATTTATAAGGCTACTTGATTAAAAGGCTTTAAAATTTCATTGCAGGTGGAGACTTGGTGAAAGAGGATCCTATAAACTGTCTATATGCTGACTACGATTGTGTTGAAAATGATGATTGTCTCAACACCTTCATCTGTAGATTGGATTTCGTCGACTGTAGATTCAAGTGTATATCTTCATCAGAAGAAGAAAGAGATGAAATATACGCTGCATCTGCATATGAAAAAAAATTTCAATATCGAATGCCAATTTATAAAACAAATGATGTAAAGATATTTGCATTTATTGAAAGAGATACATTGAAAGTAATAATGATTGCAGGGCTTAGCTCAATTATATTTTGTCTTTGTATGGCATACTCCAAGTATAAACGTACTATTATCCAGCAGGCCAAAGTGATCTAAGATTTTAATTCGCATGTTTATATTGAAATATAGACATTTTAATATCAACTGATCTTGATTTTTAATTTTTTTGTTAATAAAGATTTAAAAGTTTTTATAAATATTGAAAAATCTTAAGAGCTTAATATACGTCAACTTATGTTATAAAAATTGTT
>JAPDSC010122849.1:0-35730 GCA_026290005.1 Latrodectus geometricus | reverse complement strand
AAATGGATTAGCATTTCATTATCAGTTAGACAAGTTATCTAAATGGAATATTTAAATATCAAATAAATATATATACTTTTACTAAAATAAAGAAACTTTTTTCGACAAAATTTATTTTTCAGCTCTTTTTCGGCACTGATGCGATGTCAAGGTTTATCTTGACATTTTTTATTAATATATTTTCATGTGTTACATCGTTAATTTGTTAAAAGTTTCATAAAGTATTTTCAGTATGGACCAGGAAAGATTTATGTGGTATTTATATATGTCTAGAAAATGTATGGGCCAAAATATAAAGAACTTGATGCTTTCGTGTATTTATATACAAAAACATCAAAGGCTTTAATATATATATATATATATATATATATATATATGGGATGTATAATAGATTCTTCATTATTAAAGCTCAATAGTTAGTTAAATAATTCTTTCATTTATATGTATACTTGGTTTAAAAATTGTAAAAATAAATGTGTATTAGTAATTACTTATATATATATTTATATGATGCTAAATATTTTTAGGAAATTTAGAATAGTTAACGCTTTTAATATTCTCGAATATTCAAAAATTTTTAATTTATAGTATATGGAAAGTTAATTAATTTTCCCATTTTTAAAAGATAAATATTTTTCAGAAACATTGTCGCAATTAGTACTTTACAAAAATATGCGAATCAATATAATGAGTAGAAAATATTCAGGTTAGTATAAATAGGTTATTTCTGCTTATGAATCTGAAGAAAAATGTCTTTTATTTAAAAACAATCAATAGTTAATAATCTAGACTTTAGAATTCTTTGACTTCTTTCATAAATATACATTAATGTATTTTATAACGAATATTAAGAACTAATAATAATAATATAAGTTTTCGAGATATATATTTTAATTTTAAAAATCTTACTTTTTCATTTTGTATATAAATTGAGACATGATTTGTGATAGACCAGTTATTTATATTTTCATACTTATTTCATACCATTTTTGCATATAATCTGTAATATTTATTTTTAAATTTAAGTATGCATAATTATCTTATTTATATTTATATTAACTGCATAGTTTTATTTTTGGATTATACAAGTTTTTCTGAATATTTTATGAAATTTCGTATAAATGTATAATATACTGCTCTATAAAATTTATACGAAACAGAATGCAAGCATTCAATTCAAATGAGATTTGTATGAGATATGATAAGTATTGTATTATAATATGAACTGTGTAATATGCATTGTAATGAATAAATCTGTAATCGAGAGCTTTCAACATTTGTATAAATTTAAAGATTTTAAACAAGGTTACAAATTCCAAATATGTAATTTATTTCCTATTTAAAAATATTTTTAAAAGTTTTATTACTATGTATATAAAATAAATAGTTAAATAAATTTTTTTATGAAAAATTTTTGTTTACTTTTCTTCCATGTTATTTAGGAAATTACAACTGTTAATTGTTAAATTGTTAATTAGATATTCTTTGATTTTTATACTAAATATCATTATTTCAGATGCAAGATTTAAATTATTTCCAAGTGTATTTTCTTATCATAAATGAAATCGAAAATAATATTTTATTTAAAATGTATTAAAAATGGTTCTTAATATCTTAAGAAATTTCTTATAGAAACTTTTATAATTTTCTTTATTAAATAAAATAAATTTAGTAATTTAATATTTATTCTTATAAATTGGATAAATTCAGTTCGAAAAGTGTTCGCAATTTCTCAGTAAAATCAAAGCAAAGGATATGAAAATATAGTGAAAATTTGAAAAATAGCATATTCCTCTAAGCAATTTTGTACTTTAACGTTTTTTATATATTGGTTAATTTATTTCATGCTTTTTTTCTATGGAATCTGCTATGGAATTTTAATTCAACTGGACGAGGAAAATTGCCATTTTCTGACTTAAATTGAAAAATTTTATGTTCATTGCATGATATTGAATTGAAGTAGATTCTCCCCGTAAAACGTTTATGTGGACCATAATATTGGAAAACACTTAGTATAATCTTATTTTTAAATAAATGGTATGTTTTATTATACTTTATTGAGTTAGAAATTCATATTTTGGATAAGGAGAATAGATAAAAGATATTTTACTATATAACTTATGATATAGAATGTAGACTAAAATATATCATTTGGAAAATGTTTTGATATTAGTTTATATCTGTTTTTACCATCACAAAATTTTAAATGAAAACACATTTTTGATCTGACATAAAATATTCATATTTTCGTATAAACATATAGTGTTTATATCATTATATAACCGTATTTAAATGAAGACATTTTGATATTTATGGTGTGTTAAAATTTTTAATTAAAATAAGAAAACTTGCGTTTTTCTTAGAGAAATCAAGTATTTAAATCTTTCAGAAATGTAAATTCGTACTGAGTTTTTGATTAAAAATGTTCTGTTAGGAGTTGTTGAGATTATTTCATTAAAAATATTTTGTTGTTTTAATAATTTTAATTTTAATAAAAAGCATTTCCAAACATATATTAAAAAATGTTTTCTTTTAAAATCATATGCTTAGAAGACTTATAAGGGTTAGAGATCAGTTTTATTTTTAATGATATATTTTTTCTTATTAATGTTATTATAAAATGATTTTATAAGTTTATCCATTAATATTAATACTTTGACCAAGGAATCATTAAATGCACACAATTCTTTTAATATTGGTTTGGATTTCCGGTTTTGCAGTAATTTCAGACAGAAATATATAAAGGAATACTTAATTCATAATTTATTTTGCGAAAGAGTACCAGTACTTAAGTGTGAGGCAACAAGATAAGAAAAGATGAAAATTGTGAAACATATCTGCTTTTATCAACGTATTGAAACATATGGTTCTTCACTAAGGAATGTAACTTTTACTCTAATTTTATTAGAGTTAAAGTATAACTCTAATAAAATGTAAAAATCATATTGCAATTAATAAATCTCTAATTCTACTTTAATTTGCATTTAGTTATCGCATCATTAAAATACTGAGAAAAGCCTTCGAAATTTTTCATTTTTATCATTGAGGTATTTCACATTTTTTTTACTCTCAGAGAGAAGCTCTGAGTTCTTCACAATGGCATGTCTGTCTAGGAAAGCACTTAGATGGATTCCTTGTATTGCCTAGAAATATCTCAGACAATTTTATCACATTGGCGCAACTGTTTCAAGTTTGTTATTTTCCTTTAAAAGAGCAATGTTTCTGGTTTTTTTCAATATTATATCTGCATATCAATTCTTTAAGAATATGATGCTTCCTTTATTGACATTAACATGCTTTTGCAGATCAGGTAAACTTTAAGTGAACTTATCTTAACCGCTCTATAGCATACTTTACTTGTCGATTTCTGTGACAATTTCGCTGGCACAGCCTCAAGTTGTGCAATAATGATTCTGAATAAGTAAATAAGACATCATTCAAACATTTGTACCTCAGTGTCCACTTCCAGAAACAAATATTTTAAGGCTCTGTCTTCAATAACCGATGACATCGGGTTATATTTCTTTATTATTTCTTGTAGTTTGAAATGGGGACTAGCTACTTTATTTTATCACTGTTCATTATATGTAACTAGCCATTACTACCATACTAGATACTTCATAATCAAGAAAAATTAATAAATGAAGAACTTACTGTGCAAAGATTAGAAAACAATATTTCACGTCTAGAAAGTTCCGTGCTAGCTTCTTGATTCCTGGAATAATAAAATTGCATAAATATGAGATAGGTATATAGTAAATGTTTTTTAGAAAGAGTTTTGGTGAGAAACAAATCAATCATATTATTATACAATTTTGATATCATCATAGCATTACAATCCTCAAAATGTTATATATATATATGTATGTATATATATCAACTATTTTATTTAAAACTTATTTCTTTTTAAGAGCTATATGAAAACATTTTGCTAAATTAAGTATTTGATTTTTATTTTGAACAATATCCTTCCTTTACCATTATTCACAAATTTTACAAAATACAAGGTATTCAAATTTTTCAATAACAAAATTAATAGTTTGATTTGATAAAAAGTTGAAAAATAACCATTTTTTGAATCCTTTTTCTATGTATAATCTTTGTTCGCAGATTTAAAAGTTATTCGAAATAAGTATACAAAATGATAGTATTGTTTGCTTACAGAAATTAACAATTTAAGAAAGTTTGACTAAACTTTATTACAACACAGAAATTTACATAAGAAATATTTAAATAAACCTTTATCAATCAAAAGTCAAATCCATAAGAAAACAAAGTATTTTGTAAATCTAAGTAAAATATTTAGTATATTTTCCGAAACACGTTGCTAAAGATATAGAGGAAGTTTTAAAACAATACCTGACACAATTGAACGAATGCACACATTTTTGAACATCTACTATTTCAATACATTTTCGCGCATTCTTTTGACATCATAAATCATTCATGTTTATATATTTGATCTCTTGTAGATAACTTCCTTGGAGTGCAACCTCACTATGATTGATCACCAATGTAAAGAAGAATCTTTTTATCTTCAAAATCTCAATACAATCTCAACAAGGCAAGAAAAAGTCTATCTAAAAGAACATTTATAAAATAGCTTTTAAATTTTGAGTTAATTAAACAGCATCAAAATTGATTTGGAAAGTTCTAGCAATTTGTCACATTTCGAACATAATCAGATGATTTCAAATCTAAAAATATTAACTCAACTATGAATTCAAAATTTAGTAAAATAACATTGAAAAATATTCTATAACAACGAGTTTCTTATGCAGCAAAAATTGTGGTTAGCACGAATCCACAAAAAATTAATAATTTAAATATAAATAAATTACTTTGTTCCAAAGGGAATTTTCCTCTCTTTACAGTGTGAGGCAATTCCAGAGGTTAATTTTGGAATATGGAATTTATTTACTAATGAATAACCTGGTTTTTTTATAACTTAATATAATAATTATTATTTAATTTATTATAATAATATTATTTATTTTAATTTAATATTATTATTAATAGCTCTATTTTAATGAAAATGCTCTCTTTCAGTTCAAAAATCTATTTCTTTATTAAAGATTTTCTATACGATTTCTGTATTTGCCAAAATAATATGAGCCTAGAATATTTTTATTTACTATCCTGCTAGTAATGGCCACAGGACTAAATAACTATAAAGACAACAATCATAATTTAACCATAGGTAAATTCATACGCTTAAATTTACTTCAATAAGTATTTTATTTGTAATTATATTTATAAATCCATTAAAGAAATCTTGACCTTGTAAAATAACTGTATTATATATTTTAAAATATAAAATTTTTGAAGTAATATGAATTGTCATTATTTGACTTCAAAATAAAAAGTGCACAATTATCATTTTCTAAATGTGGAATATCTGAATATCATTTATTCAAAAATTCAATGTCTAGGTATATTATAAAAGCCATACGGTACTAAATAAAACCACCTAAGGCGATACATGGTGAAAGCTGCAGATGTAGCATTTCTGTCACGAACAGATCTATATTGAGAAAAAATGACTTACAAAGCTAGAGCTTCAACAACTTTTAGTACCAAAAGATACGTTATAAACATTAATACAATGAAAAAAAATTATAAAGCAAAGTTTTCAGAGTTATTACACTGTAACTTCCCGAAACTTGAGCGAAAAGAAAAAATATCATCTTTGTGGCAAACGATAACATTACAATGTGGTTACCAAGTATCGATTGCGATTTTCTACGAAAAGGACTGAGACTGAATGGATCAATATAAACTCCAAGACATGCATTCATGTATTTATTGGATTTATATATATAATAGGCGATACACAGATTGTACAAAATAATGTCATATTAGCTTAAATAAAACTTCACTTTTCTTTCAAATTTAATGTAGTAAGCAAATGCGTAAGAATGTTCTGCCTTGTTCACCTGCTATAAAAGAGGTTTCTTCTTTCGATTGCAAAATTTTGACTCTTCTAGCCATGGATCAATTTTTGAAAGTTGTGCATCCATAAACACAACTTTCAAAAATTGTTCCATGACTAGAAGCGAATGGAATTTATGAGATGGTTTTATTATATGGTAAAAATGAATGGAGATGATCAGTTGAGAGGTTGTACCAACAATATTTCCCTGCAGGCAAACATTCTTCTTATCAAGCTATTCTAACTGTTATAAAATGTTAATAAAATGTTTATGGAAGAAAATGATTATTTGAAGCTAACTCGATTTGGTAGACCAACTAAGCTAATATAGCAAATACAATAAGATGAGTTATAATAATATCCGTTCACATATTCAAAATGAGCGCAAGAGAGATCAATAAAAGTAATGGCCTCTCTAAAAAGTAAATTTGGAAAGTCCTTAGCTAAGAAGCAGTCATCCATATCATCCAACATGTCACTAGGTTTCACTGGAGGATGATCCAGATTGACGCTAGGTATGATATAACTTCGTCATTAATCTGATAGAGGTCCTACCAACATTCTTGGCAGATATAATGAGTATAAATTAAACATAAATTTAAGGAATGACATGTACAAAAAGCAAAGCACCTATTATTAGGCGATAGCATATCCTAAACGACTTACTTATATTCGACATTAAATGGGCCTTGCTTCTAAAGTATGGTGTGTGATTAACATTAAATTTTTGATCTGACCAATATTTTTCAAGTGCACGATATTTGCAACTCCTAAAGAAAGTAATACTGATTTTGCTTTGTTGTTTCATTTTAGGTTACATTATATGTTGTGACTACTTGCAAGACATCTTCGGTGAAAATGCGCTTTAGGTTCCCTACTCTGCCAACTTGGCGAAAGTGTGCTGTGGGTCCCGTACTTGGCGGGTTTGTTCAAAAATGCTGTTGCCATGGCGATAATGGAATACGATTTTTAACTGTTTTAAACTAATTAGCAACCAATGAAAATGACTGATTTTTCTAACTGAAACTAATTAACGACCAATGAAAATGCTAAAAGAATAAACCAATTAATGAGCATGCGCGAAAAAGCCCATATTATTTCCTCCGAATGGTTGCCATAAAGAGCTCATTAGGTATAAAAACGTCCGGTTAACCACGCTTGGTGCATTTATCGCCAAGTTGGCAGAGTAGGGGACCTAAAGCGCAGATTAACGACATCTTCTGTAAATCAGCACCTCGTTAACAAAAACGAGAAACGAATGATTGAATGCAGTGTCGGAAGAAATGGCTTTCACATTCACTTGAACTAACTCAAATGGACTTTTTCCTGTGGTGATACCTGAAATAATAAATGTATTAGAATTTTCCACTAAAATTACATAGTTAGGCGCAAGCACATTAAGGGAGCTTCTGACAAAGTGCCACGCTTTCAAAATGTTCAACGTAATATTCAAACAAAGATCCTAACATGTATAGAATGTCTGTGAGAATGAACATCTTTAATAGAGGTGTTTAATGCTATAAGTAACTGTTTTTCTTTCTTAGATCACAATGTCTTATCATAGTGTAGGAAATACACTTTTTAGCTATTCATTTCTGTGCAGTTATATTCAGAAAGTGTGTATTCATATAAAATTAAGGAGGTTCTATACTTTTGTAAAACATTTTTCCCCATTTCCTACTGATTTCGAGTGGTAAATAATAAATCAGCAGATGACGCCTTATGTGGTTTTGTTCATTAGTGAATGGCTATTTACTATATTTAGACATTGTTTTTGTGAGTATAGCTATAGTCTTTACAATTTTAACATGGTAATAGATTTTAGTGGACATAAAGTGGGATATTTGTGTCGTATTAATTATAGCAGAAGCAAAGAATTATTCAGTTCAATAATTACTGTCTTATTAACAATAATATATATAATTTTTTATCTATGCATAAAATTGGAGCTACATGTATAATATAAAGACTTATATTTTTTAAACATAGCTAAATAAAATGTTAGATTTCACAAGAATTTTGCACGTTAAATGAACTAATTCTCTTTTATTATTATCTGTATTATTTGATGTAACAGATTAAATCTTTTCCCCGATGAGAAACAATTCTTTTTTTTCCCCGTTTTCTGTTTCTTTTAGGGAAGAGTCGATTACTCGGAATTAATCTCATGAGAGATATCATGCTTGTAAATGCTCTGTGTGTTTGAGATATATTACGAAACAGTCTTTGGCTGTTATTTCACGAATTTTTACATAAAAAATTAGAATACATTATCCAAATTTTACAAATGAAACGAAACAGAAGCACGTCATGGGTATAATAAAATCTATTATTAGAAATAAACGTAGTTTATTTTTATTTAAATTATATAATAGTTGCATAATTATTTTGAATAAAATCATAGAATTATTTTTCAAAATATCAATAGAATTTTAATTGTAATATAAAAAATGTTAATAGAAACATGATTGCAGAATTATACATTTCTAACATAAAAAGTGAGAAAATAAAATGGGTTACGTAAATTAAATTTATTAATCATTTTTTATCTTTGAAGTAACTGCAATAGATAAAAAATAATTTGTATGGTTCATATTTATATACATCACTGATTATTCCACTAAAATAACATTACAGTTATCTTTAAAAAACCATTGTTCAGTTAGACCATAACTAAATATTTTTAGTTTGTCAATGCCAGAAATTAAAAATTCATTTATACAAAAAGATATTCTGGTAAAAATTGGGATTTGATAAGTGAAAATTTGGTATAGAAATATTTTTAGCCGTGAAGTAGTAAATAAATGTCTACAGTATTTTAATGTAGGCTGATGTACAAAAGTGAGTAATATTGTCCAATATGAGAAGTATCATTTGTTTTAGACTATCAAGAAATGCACTACCTTTAGTATAAACTCTAGCATACTAACTAAATATTTTTGGTTTCTCTTATATTGGACACATATCGAAAAATCATATACTTTACACCTCAGAGTTCACATACTTAGAGTTATTCTCAAGACAAAGGACCAAAATAAAGAGAATTGATTAATACCTTCCACTCACAACTGATATAATGGTAAAAGACCAGGACTTTCCCTATCTTGGTCCCTTGTGATTGGGAGACTAGGATATGTTTGTCCAGACATGCCAGTGGCCATTTGAAAGTTTTAACAAATTCTGTTAGGGGTAGCAAGAGGTTTCTTTTTTGCTCTAAATGATGACAAGAACAGGCATCACTAATCACATGCTAAACTGCCTTGAACTAGACTATGAGAATATCTTTAATTGTTCACTTCTTGTATCAGGCTTCATTAATTACATTAGGATTTTACTAATCTGATTTGATAGAGTCAGACCAGATGGTAAATTAGAAAAAAACTACAAAATATAGAATGAATTTCGAAGCTAATGTATTTCAAAATTCATTCTAAATATTACTCATAAAAAGATCTTTTTTATAAGCCACTAGAAAATGATGCATTATAAGTGACTGCTACAAATTACAATAAATGTTTTTTTTGACCAATTAACTTCTTTTCTCTTTTTAACCTTTTAAAATGTGTTTATGACATTTCATATAATTAAGTTAGTTTTTAAACAATAATTTAGGAATAACTTCCTTTCAAATTTAATTATTTTTGATTCATAGTTCCACCTTAATATTTGCGAAAACAACTTTTATAATCGAAATTAATTTATCAAAATTGTAATGTATTTGAACTCAATCGAATTTATACAGAAATTACCAAGTTGCTTTTTCCATAGTTGGTTTTCTGAATGAAATTTTGAGAAATCAAATTGCACTTTCATCAAAATTGGACTGTAAATCATCTAATTTTATTTATTAATCACAAAGTATACAGAAATATTATAGTGATGCTTTATTTTGGTTATATGATAAGCGTATATATTTGATATATTTTCTTTTGTAATTAATTTATTGTATTTAGGGAGAAGGAAGAATCATTTACTTGAAAATAATTTTGATAAATTTAGTACATTGAAATTAGCATTTACAAATTAATTTTTAAATTTATCGAATTTTTCCTGCTTAGTTATAATATTGAAAAAATAAATAAAGTTATTAGTGGTATTGTTTATTGAGAAAAATATTTAATGAAAAACTAGTTTGCGGAAATAGAAGTTAAATATAAGAACTACTAATCTTTATTTAATTACTATAAATGTTGTCAAAACGAACATTATTTTTAAATAATAAAATTTAACACATTTATATATGAATGTATTTATAATGAACTTGTACACATAAAACATTTAATCTTAAGTTATTTTTTTTATTTTTCTTACGCAATTGCATAAATATTTTTCATTTAACGCCAGTCTTCAAAATCTCTTCCATTAGTTGATGGGCTGCCCAACAAACTGTTGACGAAGTATAAAGAATTAAAGTTAACATCCGTAGAGTTACCCCCAAGAAACTTTAAAATACACAGTGCCTGAACTGGTCACCATACATATCTACTAGTGGCATAGAGAACAACAGTGAATCGTTGATTTCAAAAAGATCTAAATGTTTATGATTGGGCAATTACAAAAATTTATGAACTTTTCTATATCGTAACATTAACAGTGAAATTTGAAATTACGTGATGTACTGCCTAAAATTATTGTCCAATTTCTTATTATCTATAACTTAAATTACCATTCTAGAAAACCAATTAAGACTAGGCAATGAAGCAAATCACATAGGAAGAAATCGTGAACTCATAAAGCGTTCATGCTCTCTATCTTCCAGACAAGAATGCAGAAGACTGAAGAGCGACACCCGTCTTCCTCTTTTTAAATATGGTTAGAATCTAAAGAGATCTAAGCCACGGTAAGACAATAGTTTCAAATTGATATCATTGAATTTAATTTTATTATCATTGAATTTGAAATAATTTAATTTTGTAGTATGTTGAATACAATACAGGAATTTTTTTTAAAAAAAGCAGAAATTTTAACTATGGAAATTTTAAGAAAAATTTTTTTTAAATAGTCAACATTTGTTATGCCACTGTGAATAAAGAATAAAATTTGCCAAGTCTTGTTTCTTTATTAAGTATTAATGACTTTAAATATATATATGACTAATTTTTTTGACCAACACTAAGAACATTTTAAAGCATTAATTTTATATTAATACATAATTAAAAATGTAAGAAAACGTAGGCATTTATATATTTAACTCACATCTGCAACATAAAGAAAAACTAATTTTTTACAAATAAGAATAAACAAATTAATTCAGGATTTTGCTAGAGGAAGAAAAAAATAGACTTAATAATTAATTTGTAATATCTGGTCTTATAAAAATAAATTTAAAATCCTTTAAATAATTTAAATACAACGAAATTAAACTTCTTGATTCTAATGTCCAAAAGTAATGTCGATACTGCAACCATAACCCTTGGACATTAGATTCATGACGTCGTGGAGTTCTCACGACATAATGAATCCAGGTCTAAATTTGACGCATTCCGTTAGTTCAAAAGTGGGTGTTTTGAGATTTATCCAGCCACACTACCCCTTTCCAATCCTAAGATATCTAGTGTTCTTTTTCCTGGCGCTACAGAATAATAAGTGAATTCCGGTTGAAATGACTTTTTTTTCACAGGCACGCGACTATGCATTCCTATCTTTCCCAACTTTTGGCCCAATATTAAACTGAAATTTGTTGGGAATTGACTTGTTTGTCTGTTTTTATCATTCGATTCTCCATAGGGTCATTGTTTTGGCGTATAATTTGATGGAAACGAAGACGAAGATGTTCTTGGAAAAATAGAAGAATGCCTTTTATTCAAGAAATGTGGATTCTGATTCTAACTTTCGAAAACTTTTGACATAACTGCTTTCGAGAAGATAGGGAGATTTTTGTCCTGAGAAATCTTCCTCTTGCTAAACTCTTGCTAAAGAGGCACCAAAAACAATCCCTTGTTTAAGTTATTAAATGTGTGCTCTTTGTTTTTCCAGTTTTATTTCCTTCATACTGAAATTCAGAATTATACCTTAATTATGCTATCAATCTAAGTATGTGTAACCCACATTATTAAGAGAATTGCCTACATCATCTCCAAAAAGAATTTGAATGAAGAAATCCAAATATTTCTAACTGAATCGTATGGATATAAATTTATTTATTTATTCGTTATTATATATATTATTTATAGAATTAGAAATCTGAGAGTAATAATGATTATGCTTTTATGTTTTGTGTAGATTTGTGTCCAACTTTAATGCAAATAAAAGTGTACATTAATTATTGTTAATTTTTTGACAAGAAAATATTACGATGTAAAGTTCATCTTATTTTACAGAATAAGTATGTTACAAAAATCTCAAATAATTTTAAAAATTAAGACTGAAATTTAATAATGAAGGACACTTTTTAGACTCGTTATTAACTTGCAAGCATTATTTGTTACGTAAATTGTGTTGTTATTTCTAATAAAAGTTCAGTTATTTGCGTTTTTAGAGACAATAGTCATTATCTTCTATATTCATTTACAGTAATATTGGAATATTTTAACTTATTGTTTCTCTATTTAAAAGCAATACAATTCCAAATTTTCTTTAACTTAAATGTAATAAATTATATCAAAAATAAATCCCCTTAAAATTTATTATAATGTAGTAAAATTATCAAAATGTTTCTTTGATTTTATGTAATAGATGAAAAACAGCCTCTAAAATTCGTCGAGACATATTGATTTTCCATTCAAAATCACGACCTGTCATTCAATAACACATTTAATCAATCCTAATGTCACACTAATAACTACTCATGATTAAGCGAGCATATTTTTAAGACCAATGGAACACAATAAATAAAAAGGTGAGATAAAGAAGTAAAATATATGATTTCTTGAAAAGGTCAGAATGTAATATAAAAACTAAATACAGTATCATTGGAAATAGAAAAACTAAATTTAGTATTTGACATAGACGTGACATATATATTGAACTTTATGATGAATAATGGTTTAGAGTTTATTTTTAAAGAAGTAAAATAATTTACTGATATTTAGCTCAAATCGGTCATTTTGTATTTATCAAAATATTAAGCTTTTTTTTTCGCAAATCCATGAATTCTCATGATGGATGAAATACAGAAAATTTATGAAATATAATGAAAGAAATATAAACTATATATTTTCTAATAGAACTATGTCATAATTAAATATATATGAGTATAACAGACTGACGCGCAAATAACTTTTAAATAAAGGTAAATTCTAAAATGTGATGATATTATCAAATACTTTTTAATGCGTCATCATTTGTATGGTTTACGTACTTTTCCGCTCAAGATTATTTTATTTAATGATTGGAGTTTACGCTTACTTTACAAAGCTGTATTTTCAAAGGAACAGCCTAAATATTGATAAATGGTTGCATCACCACTTAACGAAACGAAAAGTCTTAATTGGCACGAAAACATTGGTAAATAAAGCTGTTCTCTCATTATTTATTTAAGGATTACATCATATTATATTAAATTTCAATTGTTTAGCTAAGTTATATTTTATTCCACATACAATGTTTTTTTCTAAATGGAGAACAATTATTTAGCAAACTTTAATATGAATATATTTTTAAGTAAGCATTTAAAATTTTGATTAGATTGAGACTTAAAAAGGTATTTTACTACTTTCGAAATGCACTGAAAATAAATGGTTATGATATATTTGCAAATTAAAAGAATTTGGTATGAGAGCATTCATTATTTCAAACAATAAGTTATTATTTCAATAAATTATTACAATATTATAGCTGGAATTTATATAAATTTAAAATCGATTTTACCTATTTATTGACCAAGAATTTTCTTATGACACACACACATACATGCATATAAATAAACATATAAAACAAATATTAGAAAAAAAGATAAATTTGATTAAAATAATTCTGCGTGAGTTTTTATAGTTATAAAAATATTGAAAATTGATTTTAAAGTATATGTAAACTAATAATTTTATATTTTGTCTTTTTAGAGTGAATAATTTGTTACAAGTTCCCATAAAGTCAAGAAATATGAAATTTCTTCTTATGATAATTGATATATCATTATCCATTTTAGAAATATGAAAGACACTTGTTTGGCAATGAATAAGGCAGCGAAACGCGCGAATATCAACATATCTATCAGAATTAACCACATCTACATTTGTTATTTACAATAACTATAATAATGAAGCAGTGATTTATGCTAATAATTATAAATTTTGATTAGCTTGCCCACTTTCAATCCCACAAATTCTTTTATATATACATCAGTCCAAACGGTTTTGTTAACACAAGACATTTAATCGTAACTTTCTTTAATAAGCTTCCCAATAAGTATCATCAGTTTAATTATATCATGAACAGTAAGACATAAAGCTGCTTTTTTCTTTCTTTCAAGGGATAATTTAGCAGGGATTTACACTTTGAAGTACTACGCCGAAGGTCTGAATTGAACTCAAAATCTGTTGAATTGAAAGCCTGATAGTTATTATTCTAAGTGTCGCATTATTTTTTCATGGTGATATTAAACACGTGCTTCATATTTCAAATTGATTCTGTGATTTTACGGAAATGTACATCAGACTTCTCTTTCTCTTTATAAATTTTTCATCTTCTATAGACGAAGGCTATACCAGGAGAACAATTTATAATAAAATTTAATTAGCATTGTATGCTTTCAATTGAAATTTATTTTGAATCTATTAAATGGTAGAAATTTTTGAATCATTTCCATTGTTAACTGTCATTTCATTTCATTTTATAGGTTCAATTGATTCTTTGCAAAAGTTAGTAATTTGTTTTACAAAATATTTTTTAATATGCCTTGAATTTTTGAATTACATATGAAGAAACACCTTTTCTTTTTTCCTTTTAATACTCAGAATGCGACTTCTAACATTTTAGTTGTTTTCTATGGTTCCAGTTTTGCACTAACTTGTTATATTCTTAAAAATGTAAAACAGAATTGATTCAATCATTAAATTTTATATAAAGTATTTCCGCAATTAAAAACTGCTCATATTTAATTTGAATTCATTCACTTCTCTGAAAAAAATTAATTTCAGCCTATAATTTGATTAAAAAAATTTATTTTTGATAATTTATAAATGACATTTTAACTACTCAAACAATATCTAATAACATTATTTACTAATACAGTATTAATATTACATGCCATATAATCAATGATTTTCTCAATAAATATGAAAGAAAATTATTTAAATTTAAAAAAAATGCTGTAATCGATAGTTAAATTTAATTTAAGATATTAGTTGACTTCATTTAGCTATACAAAATATTCTATTCTATGTAATCCGAAAAAATGATCGACTTCTGCTCACGAATATTAAAGAATATATAAATTTTATTTGCACACTTAAGAATTGTTGCTTCCTTAAGGACATAACATATAGTATCACGTTCAGTTCAAAATAAAATTTACATATGTAAAATAATATTTCAGTAAGGGAAAAAATATGTATTTCAATGTTTATGAGTGCACACATATAGTTTATTTTACATTTGAAGTCTAAGTACTTTATTTGTTTCATTCAGGAAAGTTAATCATACTTTGATACATGTTATAAAAAGAATAATCTAAAACCTAAATGCTGTTGTAATGTATTATAGCTCCAACAACTTTTATTTCCATGAAAAGTTTGTATTCATGGGACTTCATTCACACAATGTGAAAGAGAAACTTGGAAAACCTCCAGACTTAGAAAAAAGTAATGGACCAGAGAAGAAAACAGGAAGTTTATCTCTAACTGCATTTTTATTGTAGGTGAAGCTTAGCACAAGTACATCCATTTTGAAGAGAGTAGTCTCAATTAAATCATGAAAGAGCAAATTATTCTTTAACTGTTGGAAGTTTTAAGAGATTATATATATGTTTGGCTTTCTAGTTAAGTACATATATACTCTCTAGTTTAAAAATTTTACATTTATGTTTTTTTAAAAGGAACACTTTTAGCCACTAATCTTTTTCAAATTAAAGCAAAGAAATATAATTCAGTTTTTTTATTTTAAAGTGTCATGATGAATTTTCGAAGCATTAATTCTGTGATTGGCAATATATAATTTAATGCAAAAATCAGTGATGGGGGTTTATAAAAGCAGATTAATTTTTATTAATTTATTTATGATTTTTGTAAATGTAAATAATTAAATTTATGTAAATTTTTACTTGATTTATTCGTATTGATATGCATACAAATCCACACATGTAAAGCCTTTCTGCTGATCACGTGTTTCGTTCACATTCTCTATACAATAAATCTATCTCATAATACTCGGTTTAAGAAAAATGTTCCTTAAGAAGATATTTTCTTCATAGTTGTCTCAGAGGAACATTCATAATTTTTTTTATGTAATTGCATATTATAAAATTCCAATCGCGAGTTAAGTTGAGTTGATGTGACACAGTTTTACATGATCTATATATTATCCACTATGTTTATGAGGACAATCAGTACAAGGATGTTTGAACTGTGGTCGTTTTTATTAAGGCTTTTAAGCAATACAGCAATTCTTGATTGTGGTATTCCGTTTTTCCCGAAAGAAAATCATGTCTAATTCTATTCAAGGTTCATGATATGATAGTGTAAAAAATTTTTATTCTTTCATTGATATCGACAAGAATTATTTTATTTCTAAATTGGTGATGCTTTACAGATTTGTATAAAACACTTTTTCTTCGCTCTCATTCCGTTTTTGAGATGGGTAAGCTAACACCAAATTTTTCCAAATTGTTGGGACCATGGAAAGTTTAATTCATTAGCTCTTGGCTACCTTGCTATACCGATACTTCGGTATAGCAAGGTAGCCAGCATACAAGTAGTACATTAAAAACATAGCAGCTAACATAAAAAAAGTCGTTTCGAAAATAAATGGTAGGAATTGAATTTATTGAATGTACTGCATATTATATATAGAATCTTTCTAAATTTTTTTTACGTATTTCTAGTTTCATAAAGTTATATTTAAAAATTTGGAAGTATTCAAAATAATATTCTGCATTTCTGTAAACAAATTTTCAAGAAATTTATTTCTTTTAGCTATTCTTTCCTAATGAAAACGACTTCCACGTAAGATACTTAGTAGATTAGATAATAGCTAAAATGCACACATAGATAAATAAAGTTACATGTTTTATTACATTGATATGCTTTCTGAAACTCTATTGCCAAACAATCCCATTAAATGAAATGATGTGTTGCTATAGTTGAAAATGAATAATGTAACATTCATTTTTTGAAACATTTCTGGAAGACATTATATAATGTACCGATCAGCTTTTGATTGTCTTCTGTTTTTGAAGGTTTCAATTAAACTTATACCTTTCTAAAAGAAATAGAATACATGTTTTTATTCCATAGCAGGTTGCATTTTCAACTTTGAAGTCTTGGATCATCTTCAATGATTCATATTTTTCTTGCATGATATGTTAGATGTCAAATAATGGTATATGCCTTTTATCAGAATAACTTAAAGTTATTCAAGAAATTCTATCTTAATTCTAAAACACTTCTTATTTTAGTGCTCATTTAGTTTTTTGGAGCCCTAGCAGTAAACTAACTTTTACATCATATAATTCCTCATAAATATTTCATACATGGTAATGGAGTTAATACAAAGTGTGTTAATATCAAATATCCGCTTAAGACTATTTCTTCTAATGAACAGATTACCAAACAAAATTTGCATAATTTTATATTTAAACTTTAATATTTGATAGAGTGATAGCAAATTTATGGAAACTGTTCATTACTAGCAAGTAAAGGAGGAGTGGTATATGCTTGCTAAAGTTGGGTACATACAAAGTGCCTTTCGAAGCAATTTTACTAAATTTTTTGTATGGTTTATTAATAATGATTGTATATTTTTTCTGTTTAACAGACATATTAACACGAATTATAGTTAAAAATATTTTTATTTATATTCTTTGACCCAAATGAAATTACGACTTCAAATGATTAAGTTGTTGCATATTTAAAAATATTATTTCCTTTTTTAAATTTGTAAAAATTTATTCTATTTTTTAATATTTACCGTTGGTATATAAATTTTTTTTTAAGAAATATGCTCTTATTTTGAAGTAAAACCATCAACTTTTTCCTACTATTTGTAGTTAAACCACATTAAATCACACACAAAAATTTAATTTTGATTGAATAAGCAATCCTTCTTTTTTCTTTCTCTAATTTTTTAAAATAGGCTTCATTTAGAAATCGTAGAAAGTTTTTGGTTGAAAGAAATTTGTTTTTTTTTTTCCATTTAAGGCCAAAAAAAGGCCAAAATTTATGCAAATCTGACACTTATCAAGTGCTGAAAAATATTTTCTTACACGTGTATATAGTATATCTGATGAGGATTTCACATATAGCTTAAAATTCGATAGGAAATAATATTCTATGATTTTGATTTATTGTCAAAAGTAACAACTTATGATTTGATCTGACATATTTTATTTCTAATTTTTACAACAAAATAGAAGACTTACTAGGTTGTGAGTGCTCAACAAAATTTGTGATTGTTCCAAAATTTAAGCATTTGTCCAAATTAGAGACTTACATCTTTGTATTACGAGAAAAATTTCTGATTGATTATCATTATGACAAGTATGTGAAGAGTGAACATCATTATGTTATATATGAAGAAATACATTATCGACTTTTTGGACAGGTACACACTTCAGATAAATTTAAGCTGTCATAAGATTCAAGTTTAGTAGATATTATAGACAAATATAGATTCAGATGGTAAGTAAAGATAGTACAGCTTCTTTCTTAAATATTCTTAAAATTCCTGTGATGAAATCTTCTATATTTCAATCAAGAAAGAATAATTTCATATTTTAATTCACCATTCAGCAACTAAAATGTTATAAAATCCCGATAATTTCTTTATTATATAATATGTTTTGTTATGTCACATTCTTATTTGACACAATTATAATTTGTTTTCTTTTTCTTTTAAAATTTTTCTTCCAAATTGAATAATATTTTTCTTTAATTATATGCTCCAAATAATAATTTTTATTAGTAACAAATGTTTCTTTCAACAAAATTTGCTCTATCTCTGTTTTTATTTTGTTTGAAATTTACATTAGGTATTGTTTTGAGAAATTATCTTTTTATTTGAAGTAATCTCTCATTTCTTTTTAAAAAACAAAAATATTTCTTTAGAGGAACTCTTATAGCTGTAACTGTTGCTTTATTTTTTAAGAATTATTGTAATACATAAATATAGTAAATATACCGAAAGCGCATTTTTCCTAAATTATTCTACTGCATACAATCGACATCATTTTCTTTAAAAAATGTTTTTGTTATTTAAGTAATCAAGATAGTTTTTGAATAAATGGGAAAGGATGAAAATAATAACAAATAGCTTTCTTGAAATCTCTTTTTGTTTTGATGTTCATACATATCTTGTTCATTAACAGAAGAAAGTCCTTCCTTTCACATTTTTTAGCTTTTACATTTTAACTATTACATATATTTTCTATTATCTTTCTGGAAAAAGTAATTCCCTGAGTGTTTGACTCAAAAAAAAAACCTTTCCCATAATTTACTGAAAATATAAAAAGCGGAAAAACGCTTTGACATTTTTATTAAAGCTAAATCTGATGGAACAAATCATTCAGGGTTTTATTTCTTATATAATATTTCTAAAGTTAAATAATTTGAAATATGCATATTCATAATTATGTTTGCTGTTTTATAAAATACAAATTGTAGTATTTTTCTATGTTGAGTTATTTAATAAGAAATATTATTTTTTTATTTGTATTTTACATGTATTATTTTTTATAATTCTTTGTGAAAAATCAATTTTATTGTAATGGTTTCTGGTAATAATAGTACATTTATAAAAGTAGGCAAATATTCCTATTTTTAATTATTTTAAATTTTAATAATAAATGCTTATTTTTAATTTTTTTAGTTCTTCTTTAAGCGTTGAAATAAAAATTCATGTTAAAGTAATCAACCAGTGAAAAAAGTATGAGAAACAAAATTTTTTAATATGTAATATATTTAAATTTTATTATTTATTCATTTACATATAAATAGGTAATAATAGAATATTAATTAAAAGAATGTTTGGTTTCATTTGATAAAAGCTTGAATAACTTAGCAATTTCATTTTTAAGAGCATAATTTCAGCAGAATAATGATTAATGAGTGGAAAAAGAATGCAACTAGAAATTTATTTATCTTATAAATTCATATTTGAATGTTGAAAAATCTAATTTTTCTGAATGTTAATTACTCTCTAGTGATTATGTTGAAAGGTATCATAGCATAATAATTTATTTTAATAGCATTCTAATAAATTCGTATTTACATTTTGATTTAACATGTAATAAAATAAAAAAAGACATAACATAAAATCATCTTTAATGTAATAGAAATAAAATCTTAATTTAAAATTTGTTCCTTCAAGAATTGTACTATTAAAAAAATGTATAAATGTAAAAATGTATGAATAGTTATTCTAAGTAAAAATGATCATAAATGTTTTTATATCTTCATTATTTCCTAAAATATTTAACACTGAATTCAGGTTAATGCTTTAAGCAACTTTTACAAGTAAGCAATATGCATTGTAATATACTTTTACGCTTAATTACTACTGATTTTTATTATATTAAGATAAATATTATTTAATTTTACTTATAATGAAAGAAAGAAATCATCTCTAATTTTATTATTTTGTAAATTTAAAAAATTTAACTAGAATGTAAGCTTAACAATAAGAAAAAAAATAAAATCAGTTAGCTATTTAATATTTTGACGAAAAAAAAATTTCAGAAAACTAATATTTAAATTAATCTAATCTTTAATATTAAAATTAACGGTATTTAAAATATTTCTCAATTAATGTGCAATACATAATGTAAAAACATTTTATTAATCTCAAGATTAATTCTGAATAATAAGCTTTTTATTATTACTAAAATTTTAAACACAAAGACTATTTTAACTGAAATTTAATTTTAATTAAATTGAGAGAAAATAGAAGCAAAGTTTAAAATTCATTTTTATACAATGATATCAAAATGATGTAGATAATTTATAGAGTGAGAAGCTATATATATATATATTTTATATATAAATAAATATATATAAACCTCATACTATTTGCACAATGGATTTTTATCCGAGATACATCTTAATTCTATAATAAAGGCAAAGTTAATTAACACTAACTTAAAATCCATGAAATGATACTTATTTGATGTTATAATAAATTAGAGCAACTAATATTTCTTGCTTTAATTAAAAACGTATGCTCCTTTCCTCATTTTAAATATTTCCATTTTTGCGTTTCTTCTGCAAATAGAGAAAACCTGTTAATATTGTAAAGAATTCTCCTTTCTTTGTATACATATTTCTTTTCCTTTATTTTCCTTTCTTTTCACAGCGCAACTGTTTTAAAAATATATATTTGCTAATTATTTTTTTAAATTTTGAAAACATATTGATTTTGTCCACTTTCCAAAAAATATTTATACATTTGCATCCGCGGTTGGAAATGTATTGGTATGCAGATAAAAAGAGTCTCGATTTCATTATTTAATAACTCTGTAAGTAAAGAAAGAATTTAAGCACTGTAAATCTCATTTGATTTGTTTTCAGCTAATCTATGTGCAAAATTTCCTTTCTTTAAACAAAGCATCTTTTTGATGTGGTGCTAAATTAAATTAGGCGAAACTTTTGACTGTAATGCGTAGCTTTTATACGTTAAAAGGTAGAAATTCTGGTTTTGATGTTTTAAAATGAAATTTCAGTCAGGAGTGATTTGCTTTGCTTGTTTTTCCTAATTTATTTTATTTTGATATGATGTATAGAAACATTTTTAAAAAATAAGTTGTGTTTCTGTTTCCATTCCATCTATTAAATATTTATATCTAAGTTCGTAATTAGAACGAAATTTGAAATATGTTTTTCAATATAACATTTTTGATACGTCAAGTTATAGATTTTCATATTTTGCGAATTTAAACTAAAATGTTAGATAGAAGTAATTTTTTTTATTTTTTAAGATTTTTTTACCTAGGTTTGTGGGATAAAAGCAACCAAATAAGTTCCACTTCTAATTCATCAAATTCATTTTAATTCTTATCTTACAAACGCATAATTACTTACAACTAAATACTTAAAATATGATTATGATCATATAATTATTAACATTCCCTTGTTATTCTGTCTGAACAAATATTTGTTTTTAACAATGTACCAACTAAAACTTTATGTAAATTATTTTCATTTATTTTTATTGCCCCTATGTTAACATTCTTTTTAAGTATTCTATATAAGTAAAAGCTGTTTTCGGTTTTCCCAAGGAGTTTCGTCTGTGATTGGATCGAGCATACCTGCACAGAATGGAGGGAAACTTAATCAGGATGTCAGGCTTTATCTAGCTAATACTAATAAAACGGGTTTTAACTAGCTAACTATAAAAATAGTTTTATTTTTAAATCTTAATTATAACAACTGCAATTATTGTAAAACATAATTAATTCTGAATTAAAGGTCTCTATATTTGAACAAGGTTAAGTGACGTAACATTACATTCCGCAGCGTTTCAAAAAACATTTTTTTGTTAAATTACATAACCACAGGCGAAAGAGAAAAAGTGCTTACGTCATTGAATTCTCTTTTTTTATATTACTACAGTTAAATGATGTAGAATTTTATTATTTATTTTCGATTTAAAAAAATAACTTTTTTTCGCCCACTATAAGGAAAGTGATTTAACTTTTACTAATAACAACATTCAGAAATACATTGAAGTGTTCGTAAAAAATAGTCTCCATTTCAGTATTGTATAACTTCATAAGTAAATGTTCTATATCCTATTAAATTTGTTTTTAGTTAATTATATGCATGAAACTTTCTTTTGTAATGAAAAACATGATTTTGTGGTACATTTAATTTTTTTTATAATGTGCACACTTTTTTATGTTAAACTGCAGACTTTTATATTTTCACGCTTAATTTAAATTTTGTTAACAGTGATTTTTTAAATTCTTTTTTTAATTAATTTTGTAAAAGTACAACAAGAAAAATAAATACATATATAATGTAATTTTTTTTTATCTTTGCATTAAATTAACGTTTATCTTTCCAATTCATTTGATTGGAAGTTAAAATATGCTTTGTTATGTAAACATTTTTATGCGTTAAACATGTTCTTCTCTTTTGTAGAAGAATTTTCAGTCAGAAACAAGTTTATTTCTTCGGATATTTTATTTATTCATTTTACATTATTGAGAATACAATTTATGTATTGTTTCAATTTATGTACAGGTTTCCTAGTGAAATCTGAATTAAGTTAGAAGAGGTAAGTAAAATTTTAACTGTAAATGCATTGCGCCAAACCTAAAATGAATTTAACGGAATGCAATGAAGCAGATTCTTTATAGCTAGTTGGTTGATTTTTAAATTTCTATAATTTGAAAATCTTTACTTGTAAAAGGATATATAAAAAAGTAGTGTCAAATTATGTGAGTAAACTGACAAACTAATGAGCAAAATGGATATTATCTTAAAATGCATTACATAGAATGCTAAAATAATTTTGATCTCATAATAATTCAAAAGTAATTAAATTATTATGAATGCAATACTGGACATATATAATATCTTATTATGAAATATTATACGTCAAAAATTTGAGTTTATATGGTTAATAAATTCAAGGGAACCAAATTAACATATTTCTTGTAAAAATGTTTTAGAAGGAAGACATTCAGCACACTCTGTAATAAAATAAGTGACTAAGATTAAATAATTTTCAGTAAAGCATGCCTGATATAAAATAAAATTAATTATTGTAACACGTTTTATTTATATTTGAAATTATTTATTGGCCTTTTATGTAAATATATTAAGAGTTCAAAAGAAGATTTAGTTGTAGAACATTTGTTGATGTAGATGATTTGTAGTTGTAGAGCATTGGCATTCGCAGTATTAGTAGATAGTAGTTGTACTTGTATTAAATTTTAAAACAGTGTAAAAATGTTATAAAACAGAAAATTTTTATATTTGCAATTTACAACTTATTAAATTAAGCTAAAGATTAAATAATTTTAAGTAAAGCATGCCAGATATAAAATAAAAATGTTTTTTTGCTTCAACATATTAAAAGTTTAATTATATTAAATTTTAAAACAGTGTAAAAATGTTATGAAGCAAAAAGATATATATTTGTAATTTACGTCTTTTTAAATTAGAAAATATTTAAGTTTAAATATATTTTTGTAAAACTTGCCTGATATAAAATAAAAATGTTTTTTGCTTGAATATAAACTAAAAATGTTTACTCATGTAGATAAAATATTGAACGGAAAAATTTCCGTGCAACCAAGTTATGATAAAGAGAAAAATATTTATGAAATAGTTTGGGAAAAATGCAAATTATATATAATCTCATGAATGAAAAGCCTAAGTGAATTGTTTCAGCTCCTAGGAAATACAGTTTGTGAGCGAAAAATATTTTTGTTAGACATTAATACACAAAAGTAATAATGTTATAAGAAATTGTTCTAGTAGCCAATATATATTAGTTTATTTGTTATTTTATTGTTTGCCAGCACATATATAAGATATATTTAAAAAAGTTATATTTTAAAATCTAAAGCTATGAAATAATAAAATCTGCAATATTTGAACTAATCTGAAACTATAAATTACGTGAAAATAGTTTAACATATTTTAAAAAGTACCTATAATACCCATTTGTAATTTGAATATAATAATTATTCAAAAAGAGTTAATCTCATTAAATTTAAATGAAAAATATGTTTTCAATTTTAAATTCTTAAATAGTTATTATAACTTGAAATCATAATATTTTCAGGATGCTACTTAAGAGTTACTGACAAAAGTAAATAATATTTATACCCTGAATGGGTATTTATATAAAAAAAATCCTATCCTCTTATTAAAGAAGATAAAAACATTTCAAAGGAGCAAAACTGAAGTTAATATGAATAAAATGGGTTTTATCTTAGAAAAGTTATTAATAAAAAGTAAAGAACATGAGCAGTGTTTTCATGTTATTTCTTTCCATAATCTAGATAAACACAAATATAGGTTAACTAAAAGATTTCTAGTATATTTTCAGATTTTTAATTCAATTCGTGGATTTTAAATAAGCAAACTACGTTTTTTTAGTATTAGATGGTAAAACTAAATTATATGTCTATTTTTGTACGTATTTCTTAAATAATGAACAAATGTCAGGAAAAAAATGCATTATAATAGTTAAACAAGGTATATTACTATAATCCCCTACAAATCTTAAGATAATTTAGAAATATAATAATTTAAGACTGTATAAATACATGCATGTGCAGCAATTAAAAAGTCTAAATGATAAAAATAAATAGTGACTCTGAAATATAAGAGTGCAAAAAGAAAAAAAAAAACATTATGAGGTTTCAAATTTATGTGTAGAGTTAGCACAAGGTGCATTATAAAAGTAAAAACTATGTAATTTTTGACTTTATTTCCAGCAGCATGATCTTCCTTTGGTCAGAAATGGAAAGTCAAAAAAGTCGTTGTGCACGAAACCTGTTTTTGGGCGTTATCAAACGCTATGACTCGAACAAAGATACTCAATCAAATAATACATCACCTTGGGAAGAATGTTGTGTAACCATAACAGATGCTTCAACAAACTTTCGAAAGTGATTGTTTGTCTGGATTCTATATCTAGAAATATTAAAGGTATAAATCAAGGAGTAAAAATAAATCTCAGATCAAAACATTTGAATTTCGAATTAGCACCCAGTGATTTTTTAATGTTTCCTGATTGAAGAAAGAACTCAAAGAAAACATTAAGTGTCTGTAGACAACATTCAAACCAATGTTATAAAATTCGTAACTAGCATCTTTGTGAATGACATCCAGAATTTCATATTTTAAAAAGTTTTGATGGTTTTTTTAACAAATTGATTCAATCTGTTTCTTGAAGCTCTGCACATTACTTTTATAATGCACTCTATATTTTGAAATACATAAAATTTTAAAGGGGAAAAATTATATAAGAAGAAAGAACCATTCAAAAGTTCACAAGGATAGTCAAATTTATAATCTGAAATAGTCATATTTATAATCTAAGCATATATTTCAAAAATGTAACTGTCTTTAATTTCTTTTTTCAACAAAATAGTTTAGATTAAACTACGATGATTAAAGAGAAGACTTTTATTATTAGTATTTTAACAAATACTTAGCTTTGGTAGAGTACGTTAGTAAATTTCGACAAAATCGCAGTATAAGAGAAATTCAAAATTTGTTATTAATATTGATTGATTAAAGATTTTAACATTTCAATTTTGATTATATATTAAAATTATTGATTTAGAATACATATTAAAGAATGAATACAACAATTTCTTGAATTTAAGCTATATCCCAAAAGAACAAATTTAAATCACTGTAACAAAACAATAGTTCTGCTTACTAAAGTAATATTTTATTATCAGATTTAACAGTAATTTAATTTATTTCTTGAAATTTTACTATCTTGAAAGAAATGTTTGATATCCCATGTATCCGATTAGAAATAAGAAATGGAAAAAAACAATTAACATTTTAAATTTATGAAAACAATGCTATCTAAATTATGTTACCATTGTACTTTAACTAAACTTTTCTGCAAACTAGAAATTCCTTTCTTTCTAATGCTTGACAACAAAAAGAATTTCACTTTGTTTGATATTCAAATACTCTCAACTTATTAGCAAAGCAGATTTTGATAGCAACTTGCACAGTATGTTAAAAGAAGGAATACTTGGTACAGAGACTTCTTACATAGAAGTCAGTCGGTCCGGTTTCTTAGAAGCTTTCCAGATTTTTTTCCCTTTATGCACGTGAATATGTTCTATTATCTATAAAATTCAATTTCGGAAGGCCTTACAATGAATGGCATTTTGGCAGTTAGGTTCAGAGTGGGTGGGCGTTTGACTATGCAGCGTAAAAAAATGTAAGAAATCTGGCTTTTAAGACTTGGTCTGCTACTTTGTAGGTATCAGTTCACATTGAGTATATTTTTACGATAAATTATTTTCAAATTATGTGTTTTGGCGAATCATTTATGGTAAATTATGGTACCGCTGGTAATTAATTTGGAACTTCAACTAAGTTTTGAATATAATTCTAGATATTTTATTTACTTATGAAACGGATAAGTTTCTTTTTTTTTTCTTTTCTTTCTTTCAGTTTCTTTTCTGAATAAAATTCGTTAAGTAAGTTTAATTATCTAAAGCCTGTTGTAGATATCGTTTAAAAGTGATGTCGTATTAAGTGTATAATCAACCGTGTCTGTACTTTCATTCTCTATAAAGAATTCCAGTTATTCCAGAAACACGTGAAATAAAACTTTTCAAACACATTCTTACAACCAATTTAATGGTAAGGAAGGAAACATAGAATACTCTTTCACACCCTCAGCGATAAATATTAAATCAGAAGGCAAATCACATAAAATTCTCTTCTTTTTCCCAACAATGACTTGGAAAGAGACCAGGATCTTTTTCTCTGAAGAGCAGTATCCCAACACTAGGCAGTGGTGACCACGAAATACAATGAAGATGGATGGGTTCTCAGTGTAGTAGCTGATCACCGAGATAGTAGTTACTCAGTTACCTCTCACTAGGTTTGAATTCTCATAATTGGGATTGGAAACAGACCCCTTACAGCTATACAATACCTTCCAGAACACAACAATTTTTAAATTTAATTAGAAAATAGTAAAATTTAGAAAATAGTAAAATTAAAAAAGTTTTACTGATAAATATAACTTATATTTTACATCATTCGTTTAGAATGTATTAGACATTAGTTGAAAGTCACAATGCTTTTGTATACCAAAGAATTATATATCATATTGGTTATACGTTTATGGTATTTTATCTTAAATATCTTACTCTTTGGGCAAACATTTTCTCTTTATCAAAGGAAGTGAGTTCGAATCCTGACTGTAACGAAGATCTGTAGTGTTCATTATAGCTGCCCTGGTCATGTTAAATATGCCGTGATCACAATGCCTTCTAAGTGAAATCATATTTCTGAGGGTGGGGCAAGTCAAGTATATAGAGGTATTCTGCTTCTGAATTATGAAGACTGTCACCCGGTGCCTTCCACATAACTGTATAGGACTAAAAATTAGAAAAAAAGACTTTCAAGATCAGAAAAAGATTCTTCATATCATAAAATATACAATAACCTGTAACAATTAGTTTACAAATGAAAAATAAAAATTATTTTACGAAAATAAAATTTGGAAATAATAAGTAAAAAAAAATAAGTAAGTAAAATAAAATAAAAATAATTGAAAGAGAAAAGATACAGAATGAATAACAAAATTGTTATGTAGTATGTGTTTTTCTTGTATATAAAATAATTAAGAAGAAATTCATAAAATTAAGATAACTTTAAGAAGACAGTTTCCTAGAAAATATTTTGTTTTACGTCTAATGTTAAATACTTTTTATACTTAATAAAAATCAAGTTCATTATAAAAGTTAAAAAATATGTTTGTTTTCAACAATGTTCTAAGTAAATAATAATCTAAGTTTTTTTTTATTTCCTCAAGATCTTATATAACATTATTGTACACATTAAAATAACAAGTTTTGTGTCATAGCGAGCTTCGAAATGTGCTTATTAGCTATAAGACGAAATAAAAAAAGACATATACATAGTCAAAATATTGTTATAATATTAGAAAAATATTTGCTTAAAAATTTGCATATTTTATCATCTGAAACAACAGTCACTTTTAAACAACAATGTTTTTAAAAGGAGAAAAAATTCTTTGAAACAATGCATAGAAATGTTATTCATTATTGAATACTCAACAATGAAATTTTATTTTCATACTTTTTGGAATAATTTTCACGCACATTTGTTTTAATTTTGTTATTAAACTGTTTGAAATATCTAAACTAAACTTATGTTCAAAATTAATTTTTAATTACATTTCTCAAAAGCTTTTAATAATAAATAGACATGACCGACATTTTTAAGGTAACTTTTAAAACTTTGTTATATGTTTCGATATAATCTTTTCAAAGCTTCCTTGAATTTGAAATGGGCTGTATCCCAGTGTACGGTACGCTATTTTTATACAATTAATATAAATATACAATATACAATTTTAATATAGTTATATAATATAAAATTATATTATTTTATACAAATAATATAATTTTATACAATATTATATACAATTAATTATAATTGTATATATACGTACCGTTGTATATATGCGTACCTTACAAGGAGCGTACCGTTCACTGGGAATTAACCTTTGAAATGATTAGATAATTTATTTGCTAAAACTCCAAATGTAATTCTTTTGGTTTTATATTATAGAAAACTATTTTGACAGAAAAATGTAAATATTTTTATGTATTGCTATGCGTATAAATTTCAGTCAATGAATAATTTATTTTATCATTTCCGTTTGTTTTAATTTGATTTCAAAGTGAAATGCACATTTTATATTCTTCAGCTTTGTCGTATAAAAATTTATTTTTGTTATTTTGTATTGTGTTAAATACACATTTTTTGTTTATTATTTCGTATCTTTTGTAATACTTATTATACTCTTTTTCATTTGTAACACTTACCATCATAAGTAAGTCTGCTGAAGTTGTATTAAAAATAAATTCAAATCTCTTTAAGAATCTAGATGAAATATTATCAATTGCTTTATTTTGATGTTATTTTGCTTTAAATATAATAGTTCAATTTCTTATTTTATTTTAGACAAAATAAAAATAAATAGTTTCTGCACATTTTTAAAAAGAATTTAATTAACATGTCTCGACTTATTTTTTAGTGTTTTACTTGAGAAGCAAATAAATTTGGAAAATAGTTTAGTTGAAATCCTATTCTGTAATATTTTCATTAAAATTGTTTTAGATATTCTAGAAACGTGACAGGTACATACACTTCTATTCAGATAAAAAATTAAATTACACTTTACATATACATTTTTACCAAAATATATACACTTTTTAACAAAAGTATATACAAATAAATATTCAGAAATTTTCAGTTTCATTTTAGTGGTATAAGGATATAGAAAGTAAATGAAGTGAATTAGTAAATCATAACTTTTTTCTATTTTTAAGATTTTGTAACACAAGTTATTTATTTTATATTTATTTCTTTAAAACTAATTTAGAAAATAAATAGTGAATTTCTGGCAAAATCTATATTTTTTTTGTCTCTTATTCCATTCATTAGCAAAATATGGATTACTACATAAAATAAACATGTATTGTTTTAAAATGATTCCTAACATACGCAATTTTCTTTCTTGTTTGAATGTAATTTCTTTTCTAAAAGCAGTATATGTCAAGGCAGTTATAATTGACAACTTTAATTTCTAGTTTCAGCATCCATTTTATTATCATTTTAGTGTGGCTATCAATTAATTTAAATATATTTCTTTCATCCATTTTTATAACCTTTAGAATGCAATAATATTTTTTAACTTTCATTTATTAATGAATTTTTTGAATGTTTTACTTGATAAAATGTTTCATATGATTGGAGATTCTGATAAATTACAAACATCTTATAAGGGCACTACCATACTTAGATCTTTTAAGCACCACTTCAAAGGAAGATAGACTGATTGACATAATAAATTCCTGGGTATTCTCTATCACTTGAAATAAAATCGTAGTCATGTTTTGTGTATTTATAAGTCATATAATTAAATCAAAGAAAACTTTGAACACGAATGACAAAAGTTAATGGTAGGGAAATAAAAGAAAGAAATGGTAAAAAAGTGCCAAAAGCATAATTACAACAGTGGTTCAGGAGACCCACATACTTGTTGAAGTATACTTGACGAGAAGTTTAATACCATGTAGATATTCTCCCTGAAAGGAAATTTAGATTTAATAATAATTTAGAAATAGATGATAAAAAATCTCAATTTAGATTTAGATGATAAAATTACTGATGTTGCAACTCATCAGTAATTTTTATCATCTAAATATAAATTGAAAGAGACTTATAAATTAATAACACAATACAATAATTAGTAATTAGAAGTTTTGATCCCATCAAATTATAAATTATATTGTGTTATTAATTTATAAATCAGTCTTAATTATATTGGTAATTACTGAACAAAAATGTGTATTTGTCTCTTTACAGAGAAAATCATATTACAAAAATTAAATATTCAATATCCTCCCAGTACAAATGTAAGTGCTACTTAAGCAATTTATTTAAATTTTAAAAGTGACTTGAAATTATTTTATCAATTTGTATATTCCCATCAATTGTTTATTTGAATTTATACCAATTTTATAGTTTTTGATTTTTGTTTTTTAAAAACATTAATGTTAATATGAAAACTTGTGATCAAACTTATATGATTATCGAAAATAATGCTTATAACTAAAATTTAATGCTTTATCAAATTTTCTTTTAAATTCTATTTTATATTTTTCAATATTTTAATAATGATCATTCATTGTTATTAACTAGAAAACCAGTGTTTATATTTTTTGAAGAATATATAGATTAACTGCAATTTATGTATAAATTTCAGGTTAAAAAATATCTACTTTATTAGAAAGATTTTGGGAGAAAATACTTTAACTGATTTGGTAAATTTTTGTAACTAAATATCATCAATACATTTACATTGGAATAATAAAGTATTGAATAAATATGCATGAACGATAAGTTTCATAATTTATCGTTCATGCATATTTATCATAAGCATTTGACTATTTCATAAGCATTTGACTATTTTAGCTTCATTGGTAAAATTTCTACAGTTTATCTAACGAAGATGATAAAGGTTTTGATTTTAGAAAGAGTAAAGAATGAATATGAATTTCCGTATTATGACAGTGTAGTATAGTTACTTTTGATTAAATTGTATGACTATTACTTATGATATTATATCATAATAATACAATGTGAGACGTGTTAAAAAATACTATTTAAAAGTAAGCATCCCTCAAATGTTGATTGCAGTTTACTTCAAATGTCTTATATCAAATTATTATCATTGGTATATCTTAAAATTCTACCAAATTATTAAGTAAAATCTTTAGAAAAATTATTAGGTAAAATCCTATTATTAGTTAAAATCCTATTAATTATTGACAAACTGAATAAAAGCGCCAACACAGAACAAAATGGCGAAAACAGAATTTTAGATATAAAGAGGTTTATCATATCTAATGTATCTAAAGAAGGATTACCAGTACAGGCGAAATTTATCACCAACCAAAATTATTTCCGCCAAGGGTGTGGGCTGCTAGGATTCAACCTAAATTATATTTCACTATAAATAAGATGGCAAATTAAATAGTAAATTGAAATTTGAAAAAATGAATTGAGCAATTTAAAATTTAAATTCTACATAATTCCATGTTAGAAATAAATTTTATAAAAAGATGAATAAGAGAATTATAGTTTGGTAATTTAATTTTTTTAATGATTATCCTTTTAGACAAAACATGTACTTCCATTCAAGTCTAAAAAAATTCAACATTCAAATGAATGCAGTACAAAATACAAAAATGATGAATTTTCAATATCCAGTTCCCTGTCAAATGAAGATTTTCACCATCATGCTAAATTGGGAGAATATACTGCATGTTTATGGAAAGAAAAGTTACTGACAGACATTGTGATTGTCGTCCAATCTCAAGAGTTCAAAACACATAAAGCTGTTCTTGCTTGCTATTCACCTTATTTTAAAGAAATGTTGGCAAAACCTGGAATAAATGATGTTATTTATGTAAGTAATAAATTTGGTAAACACATAATCTTTTTACTCTGATTAAAAAGTCAGAAAATGCATTTCAGTTCAGTTTTTTTGAAACCAATTAAGGAGGTTTTTTTTCTTTTTTGCATATGAATAAATATTTGTTAAGAGATGATCTGAATTCACAATTAATAATTACAACATATTTATACTTTTTTGAAACTCTAAGATATGAAGAATAAATAACTTTTCTATTATTTTCAGTGTTTAGAACAATAGTATACTTGATAATAAAATTCGCTGTATGCATAAATGTTTCTTAAAAACGTGTTTCAATTTAACGTTTGATAATTAACACTACCTATGCATTAATTGAATAAATCAAAGAACATGAATATTTAGTATATTAATAGTTTGAATTAAAGTGACGATGTATAAATAGTTTAAGAAAGATTTATTTTGGCAGAGTATAAACTTTTAGTTAACTTAATATCACTCCTTAATATTTATTTTGAAGAAAAATTAAAGAATTTACTTTCATATAAAGCTAATATTATTGAACATATTATTTTTTATGTAAGCTATCAGATACTTGACAAACAATTTTAGCTTATGAAAATAAAATATCATTTTAGGACCATAAACAATACATTTTACAAATTAAAAATATTGTTTTTTGCTTATATTTTATGTATTTTTACATATAAATATCAGAATATAAGCAAATAATATTTTTAAAAAATATATATGATGTTTCTTAATAACATGAAACAATTAAAATGATTTAAATTATTTTTTATTTGTATATTTCAAAATACAAGTTTTTTATTTGGAATTAATTGGGAGGAAAATGTTTTCAGTTTGTAACTACTATAAAGTAAATATTTTTCTGTAAAACTAGTATGCAAATAAATGTAAAACTAACTTCTAGAGATGTAAATAAATGTAAAACATTCTCAATAATAACAAAAATTTAAGAATTTTTTTTCAATTCATCTCCGATAAAATATGATTGAAAGTATATATTTATAAAACAGTGTCAAGCGAGAAAGATAGCGTTAGACAAAGGAAACGATATCTAACAAATTTGGAAACCATAACTAGAATGGGAACATTTTTCCATTTATCATTATTTCCAGAATACGTATATAAAAATGCAAAATAAAATTACTGGTATTGTAATAGGAACCGTAAAGTTTTACTTTTGCCAAAGAATCATAAGAAAATTAGTTGCTCATACATACTACTGAATAGTTCAGAAATAGTATCATGTTAATTGTCTAATTATTTTAAATGTGATTAGTCAGGCAAATAATTAGAAAAGATTACCTCATTTAGAGCAAACAAATTGTAAACATTGTCTCATCTAATTATATTACGTAATTGTATCTTGTGAATAAATTTGAAAATTAATTAATTTTTTTTGACAAAGTCTTCTACATGGATGGATGCTGAATATACGTAACATAATAATTACCGGTAATGGTACAGTTATATACTTTGGTTCTAAGTAAATCTACTAGATAATTAAGAAACAACAATGTGTTCAAACAAACAATTTTGTGAATCTGCTACCTTAATTAACTGTCGTTGTTAAGTTATTTATTTAGTTCAATTTCTTGTCAAGCTGAAAATGAATAAAATATATGAATAATTGGAAGATTTAAGTAATTCAAAAAATAGAAATAATGAAAGATAAATAATCAAGAAATGAATATTCATTCATGAATTAAAATGTGTAAATATAATTTTTTTTTGTCTTGCTTGTCTAGCTAGTTGCATCTTTTTTGATTTATTTTGATCTACCTATGGGCAGCGAAAAAAGTTTGTCGTTTTCTTTTCAACCCAAACGTATCGCAGTTAATTCTGACAAATATTGGCAGTGTGCCTGGATATAATAATTATTATCACAGTTATTTATAGATAGAAAAAATTATGAATTGGATATAGCTATATTTATGTTTTGGAAAGTACAAGGCTGGGGTGGTCTAGTTGGTTAGGGAATTCGTTCTCATTACTGGGAGGTAGTGAGTTCAAATCCCGACTCAAAGGAAGAATGATCGTGTTCACAAAGGGTTACAAAAACTGTGTAGTTTAATTTTTTCCACCCTACTTTTCACAACAAATTCATTGAAATTATTTTTCAATTGATACAGTTCAACTTCACCATTATCTTTGTTTAAATATTTTTTTTTTATTTTTTACAATAAAATAAATATTTACATTCAAGAATATAATTTAAAGATTTTAAATCTATGCAATTGTGATATATTTCTTATCCAAAGGTTCTTTTTTAAAAATTATATTACTTAATGACATTAAACGACATGCTGCTGCCTACTATGCTAGTGGTTTGCATGCCTGACTGGAGACAGGGAGGTCTGCGTTCGAATCTCGGTTCGGGCGTGGTTGTATTTTCTCTTTTTCTCTCTCCTGTCTTTGTCCTTTCCTTGTATGAATAGAGTATGAATGGTTGCCGATCTGATAATCAGGTACCTATGATATGTGTGTACTTAGGAAATCGGTCTCCACACCCAATTGCGGTTCAGCTGAAAAAGTAGAGCAATGCACCTATACTGCCAGTCTGGCTGACACTCGACAAAAAAAATATTCGATTTTCTTTTTGTGAAGTATTTGTAATAATTAATGACGCTCAAATTCTATCATAAATACAAATTTTTATTGTTTAGTTTTTACCTATACTCAAAATTTCATATAAATGTTTTAAAATTTATTTTTTCTAAAAAGTTTGAAATTACTTTTAGGTTTCTTTTTTTAAATTTACATTATAAAACATCTATTAATATCATAAGATACATAAAGAAAACTTAACAAATTTATCCAGTTAAATATATTATTTGCTCATACTCATATAGAGTTTGCAATATAAAATAAACCATTAACATAAAAAAATGATTCTCGCAACTTATGTCTCACACAATATGCAAAAAATGCTCAAACTTCTCAACTATTTAAAGAAATACCAATTTGTCATTTTGGTGATAAGACTTATT